>JAOUZG010000678.1:1695640-1710341 GCA_026289955.1 Argiope argentata | reverse complement strand
ATATTTAATTTATTCTTTTTTTTATCAACCTCCTGAGATGTTATTTCAAGAGGTATAAAAAATATTGGCCAATAAATCTTGATGATCAAACTAATTTCCATGTTGATGCTTTTATTATTTATTTATTTTGTTCAATTATTTCACCTACTAATTTTGCTTGAAGACGTGTACTGTTTTGTTTTTATTAACAGCTTTTAAAATAACATTAACTGTTTAAAACAAAGTCATTTTTTTTATAAACTTCCTGAAATTATCGAATAACATGGAATTCGATCTCACTTTGGAATCATAGCTTTCCACTAACTGCCTACTGTCTCTATGAGCTCTAATGTTATGTTATGCGCATGATTATGAAAATTCTGCGCTTATATTCTATTACAATGCAAATAGTTTTAATATTAAATTAGTGTGCCAAATTTTATTTATCTCATTTTGCTTTATACTTATGTTAACTTATTTCCTTGCAGATATATAATTATCTGTATGGATCTCATTCTAAATTTAATAGAAATCTATTAATTTAATGCTAAGTTCATTCAATGTAAGTTCGTCTATTTATTTCATAGCTTTTTTTTTTTTTTTTTTTTTTGCATGTATGTGCATGTGTTTACAAACAAGAGTCTAAAAAATTCCAAATCCAAAAATGTGATTTTCGACTCGTGAGGCTCTAAAAGTGGAGATAAATAAAAAGCCCAGTTTGATTTATATTATATTATATATATGTGATGATTATATACTTTCTATTTGTGTACTTCTTTTACAAGAACTACTAACATCTACAATGCTCTTCAGTATATAAAAATTATTTTTATTAATAAAAGCAAAGACAAAAAAAAATTTTCTTTCGTCCGAAATTCCTTCTAAAGAGGAATATTTATTCGTTTTCAATTTCATATTCAATAGTTTATTATTTTTTTTTAAATCTTTAAGTAGTTTAGCTAGGTTTTTTTAACAAGGATATTCATTAAACTGTAGTGAATGGTTATGCGTCCGTTTGATTCCCTTCCTCCATGTTTTGAAAATTCTAGCAGTAAATCACTTCTGAACTGTTCCATCATTTCATCCGGAACCTTCTTGTGCCATGCGAACATTGACAGAGCGTATCCTGAAAAACATAAATGATTGATATCACAATACGAATTCAAATTGATTTACTTTAGTTTTAATATGAAATGAGAATGTGTAGTATTGCTTTCTTGTTATAAATTTCTACTTTGTCCTCACTATGTATTAAAAAAGATAGTTATTTATAAGTATACTGAGTTAAGGACCAGTGGCAATGGCAGAAAAAAATGAACCCAGAATATTCAAGAATCTTCTAGATAGCTACATTAGAACTCGAGTTCTAGCGTTTGTTCTAAAACATTCGATGCCCTTTCACAGGTTATATAACAAGCTTACTAGCAGAGGGGACAGTCAATCATTAATGATTAGTAATAAATTAAGTTGAACTCAAGCGAGTGATAGGGGGAAGTTTCTCCAAAGAGTTTTCACTGAATGTTTTTTGCTATTATAGTTTTTTACTTAAATAATACTATTTACTGCATAGGTTTCTTTGTGTGCATTTTATCTGTGTTTTAGTTTCTGCGCATTTTTGCTTTCGTATAGAATTGAGGTAGTATTTTAATTTATATTTTTATAAACCAGCGTTCAGGCATAGAACTCCGGAATGCTTTGTCCTGAATAGGACACTCCCGAGAGTTCCGAGGCCCGGGATTCGAGTCCCGGTTCGGGCATGGTTGTTCTGTGTTCTATTTGTAAGGTGTATGAATGTGTGCTCCTCCCTACTGTAAAAAGGGGCTGTGCAAGCAATTGTGATGGGTGTGTAGCTAAGTCGTTCTTTGGGCCTGGTTGGCGCTGCTTCAAGAGATGTACCTTTTGGCTTAAAACTCGCTGATACCTCAGCAAAGCTTGACATTCCAAGTGCCATTAATTACAACAATGCTTTTATAATAACGTCGTATTTTATACGATGATCCTTTTGCAGTTTTCACTGTACAACCACCGAACGGATTTAAGAAAAAAATTATGTTAAAAAAAACGACTCTCAGATATTGATTTTTTTTCTCCCAAGTCTCTCAAATTGAAAAAAAGATTCCAACGAAATCTGCTATGCCTATTTCAATGTATCATGTCAGAACATCATTTCTTGAACGGCCAAGCACCACGTGCTCGTGCGAGTTTAATTATATTTTTATTCATTTTAATGGTTTCATGGAATGGGTCACTTTAGTATGGCAAACGATCCAAAAAAAAAACTTGTCTCCCTTTGATTGTTTAAAAAAATATCGCATTTCCTATTTATTTCATTTCATATAATTGCGTGCTCAAAATGACATTTTTCTAGGTTTTATTTGCTGTAGTCATTAACTTACTTTTTAAAAAAAATCAGAGCTTTTGTAAATGTGATGGCAACACCTCATTAAAAGTTGATTTTTTGAAATGCTCGTGCAGATAAAAATTTTATTTTTCGCCTACCGATTTTTGTTGACGCTACAAACCTCATCCCAAAAGCAATATCATGTGCTGACATGATAAAAAGAAAGAAATTTTACCTTCTGTCTGTGAATTCGATGTGCAAGCGAATGTGATGAGTGTGAAACTTAGGCGTACTCTTGGCCCTAGTTGGCGCTATTTGAAATAAGAGACGCACCCTTGGCTTAAAGTCGCTGATTGCGTCAACGAGCTTGTCCATGCAAGTGCCAATAGTAACAACATTTTTTAATGAATAGCTTATAATAATCAACCGTAAATATTCAACAAAATATAATTTTCCGATTACCTATGCAATCATCATCTGAAGAAAACGTGAAACATTTCTGCTTCTTGGTGCACAAAATTACCTTGAAGCCCATCTCCGCAAGAAGTTGCTTATAATATGCAGCATCTACATTTTGCGTGTATATTTCCGGATATTCAGCTGCTACACCCTAAAAGAAAGAAATAGTGTTCCAAATTAGATACGATTTTTATACAAAAATAAAAATATCATTTTTTGCTGGCGTCTGAAACATTTTCTAATTGTACTATTGCTTAAGCCGGCTTTCTGGCACAGAGATAGCGCTTCTTCGTGATCTGGGAGTCCCGGTTTTGGCATGGTTGTTCTATCTGTGAGATGTGTGACTGTGACCTCCCCTGTAAAAAGGGGCTGTGCAAGCGAATGTGTTGAGTGTGTAGCTAAGTCGTACTCTTGGCCCTAGTTGACGCTACTTAAAAAACAAGAGGCGCTCCTTTCGGCTTAAATCTGCTGATGTATCAGCGGGGGGCTTGTCCATTGGCGATTGCCGTAAGTAACAACAAAAACAACTAAGTGCTTAATAACATTATCACGATACTGGCCAGAATTCGAATAAACAACATCGTTGAGATATCGTAGAATATTTTGTGATGGCTTTCTGTCACAGAGGTAGAGCGTCTTCCTCGTGTTCTGGGAGTCCCGGTCAGGGAATGGTTGTTCTTCTTTGTGCTATCTGTGAGATGTGTGACTGTGCCCCCTTTTAAAAAGGGGTTGAGCAAGCGAATGTGGTGAGTGTGTAGCTAAGTCGTACTCTTGGCCCTAGTTGGCACTACTTAAATAACAAGAGGCGCTCCTTTTGGCTTAAATCTGCCGCTGCTTCAGCGGGGGGCTTGTCCATGGCAAGTGCCATAAGTAACAACAACAATATTTTGTTGTAGACAGGGCCCGACATAGCCTAGTTGGGGCCAGGGGCAAAAACTGCTTTGGGGCCTCCTCTTCTTCTCTACTTTAGTAATAAAGAACTTTCATTAAAGAAGGAAACGTAAAATAAAATTTCTATTCGATTTGGGGACCTTCACTTATGTGGGGTCCCAGGGGGAACTGCCCCGTATGCCTCTGCCTTAGTCAGGCCTTGTTTGTGGACTTGTATTAGTTTTCATGAATCTTGCAGATTTTTTTTTCCAAGTATGAAGATGGGAAATTTAATTATAGCAGTTTAAATACAATATCTTACATGAAATTAAAATAGCACATTTGGTTTCTTCCACATACTAATTTTATTTCCAAACTGCATCTCAATAAATGAGCTCGTTCATCTAAATCCAACCGCAATTGCGTAATCTAATATGTAGTAAAATACTGATCTAAAGCAGAGCAGTAAAGATTTACCATATCTGTGAGCTTCATATTTTGAAGGAATAAATTGAATTGAATAAGAACTTCTTTCCCATGGAAGCCTGTTCATGCAAACCAAATACAAAATTGATTTGACTTCAAAACATGAATAAGACTAATTTTAAGATATTTGTAGCTAAATTGAATAGAAGATGCTTGAAGCGATCCATACAATAAGCAAAAAATTGATACTGTTTCAGATATTGTACTTATTGTACCTAGGATTGTCACCAGGTTGTACAACACGATAGAAACTACAATAAAAGAGTGGGAAGCAAGTACTGAGTGCCCCACAAGGTATGAAGCGTTTGATTTTTACAGGTTCAGATAGAATACGTCTTAACATGTATTTTGATGTGTAGTATGTAGGGTCCCCGAATATAGCGTCATAATCCAATTGAAGTGTGAATCTTGTGTCATAAAAACTTCAAGAATTGAGAAAGAAGAGAAAAATGAAAATGAATATCTATTAAAGTCTTTCGATCGTTCCAACAAATGACATGGTTAAGTCTGGGATCGAAGTTCGTAACTATTTTCCGGAAAACATCTGTTCCAATTTCCTTGATCTCAGTTTCAATTGCTGCTCTCACGTCATCCAATAGTGAGGGCTATGTGAGATACACTGTGTCTTTTAGACGACTCCATAAAAAAAATCGCACGGGTTAAGATCCGGCGTGTAAGGTGGTCACTCTGTACCATTTCCTGTTCTCATAACTCATTGTATGATGAAGATTTTCAGTGGCCCAGAGCTTCCAGTTAGTTAATACAGCCATAGAATTAGAAATGAGACACCCCCCCCCCCCACTGAACTAGATCCGATTAAAATCAATATCGCCCCACTCAACCTTATTAATCGTCGACCCTGCAAAATCAAACCTCCTTAAACCATCCAAGTCGGTCAATGAGGATTGATGTGAATTTTGTAAGGGAACAAAGCCCTATAAGAATTTGCATATTCACTTACAGACAGAAATTTTCTCCCATTAGTTGCCACAAATTTCCATAGTCAGCTAGGATAGCTTCCATGTTTTGCTGTCATCGTATGTTTTTGAATTTGAAATACAAATTTTCCGATTCATAACTAGCGTTCTTAGCGTAATTAGACTTTGCGTTGTATTCGAAAACCCTACATTTTGTATATCAAAATACTCATCTTGACGTGTTCTATCAAATTCTGTACTCCAGTAGCTCACAAATATTGTGCAATATTGATCAATATTCGCAATATTGTTTAATATTGTAGAATATTGTTTTATATCATATAATATCGCACAATATTGCTCAATATTTTGCTACAAAATGTGCTACCTGGGTATATATTGAACGTTGCATACTCTGCGGGGCACCTTATACTACTGATTCTACTGAAGAATAATTTCCGATTGCCAAATTTAGCGATTTCTAACCAAATGTGGATGGCAATTTATATTTCAACCCTAAAATGCATTTGTTTCAAGACGGCATGAGACTTCGAATGATTGGTACGATTTTGTCGTGGGCAGAAATCCAACCTAATTCACGAGTCTTGCTTGCTTGTCTTCTAAATTTTATACCTTCATGTATATTATTTGTAAGATCAATGTATTGGTTGAATTTCACCTAAATTTGTCAATATATGCATTTGTATTTGTCAATGAGTGCATTATAAATACAAACCATTATACACTCTATAACAAAAAAAAAATCGATGTACCAAGAAGCAATCTTTCGATTGCTTTGAAAATTCGTCTGAATGTGTGTTTTGGCCAAATATGCAACTGATTAAATTTTGGTGCCCAATGAATGAATAGTTTGATCACCAGCGCATCGGAACTGCGCATCCAGCAGATGTATAAAAGGAGCAGTTCTTCAACGGTTGTTGAAACTTTCGGTTTGATTGCGATTCCGATTACCTTTCAACAACTTAAAAAATGCCTCGCTCCAGGGTTCGTGCTCATGACGAGCAACTGTCAGAGTTTGACAGAGGTCGTATCATTGGATTGAAGGAGGCCGTTTGGACAAATAGGAGAATCGCTCATCATTTGAGTCAAAGCGATGCGACGATTCGAAGATGCTGGCAAGGATGGGTGGAAAATGGTAGAGAAATTGATGGTATCGGTCGACCTAGGACCTCAAGAGATCGTGAGGACCAAGTGATTGTCCGATTAGCTGTAACAGCGCCTTCTTCATCTCTATTAACCATCAGACGTTCAACCCAAACACCAGTGTTCACCATGACCATTCACAGACGGTTGAGATTGAGAAATCTACGCTCGCGCCGACCGTTACGCCACCTGTCACTCACGCCTGTACACTGCCGAGCCAGATTACAGTGGTGCATGGCTCTATAAGGCTGGAATGATGCCGACTGGGGATGTATAGTTTTTAGCGACGAATCCGGCTTCCAACTATGTCCTGCTGATCATTGAAGACGTGTTTGGAGACACCCACGGCTGAGGGGGGATCCTTCTTTCACGTTTGCACGCCAAGGCATTATGGTCTGGGGTGACATTTCCTTTGACAGTCGGACCCCTTTGGTCGTCATTATAGATACAGTTACTGCATAATGGTACGTTGGCGACATCCAAATACCTGTTTTGCTACCGTTCCTTTTGCAGCACCCTCGGCTGGTTTTTCAGCAGGACAATGAAACTCGACATACGGCACGTGTTGCTATGAAATGCTGCAAGCTTGTCCAACACTTCCTTGGCGTGCCAGATCGCCAGATTTTTTTTCCATCGAGCATGTCTGGGATATGATTCGAAAGCGATTGCATCTGTCATGGAATGCTGATGACCTCGTTCGACAATTGGAGCGAATTTGGCAGGAAATACCGCAGGAGACCATCCGGAAGCTAGCCTGGATACATCCACCCTGTGGCAGTTTGTATCCTGGCTAGAGGCGAATCAATTACTTATTGAGCTTGTTACTGTATCTCTGAAATAAATTGTCCAATCGTTCTGAGATTTTAATCATTTATTATTCTGTACATTGTATTCCTATCCACGAATTTTCGTCTCGATCGGACAACTCCTTCTTGGTCAATATTTTTGTTATAGAGTGTATTATGGTACAGTGCAAATGTTCATTGACATGCACTTTTATAAATGAACATTTCATTTCAGATATGGTAGCCTTGAAAAGCAAGTAGAATAGTTTTTATCAGAAACCCTAGTGAGGATTTGTTAAGGAACGTTTGGTATTATTGAGTTGTACACCTACTACATTGAAGACTTGACAATGTTGAGTTTATTAGCAATGTGATAGGAAAAAAGTAAAGCAGATTTCAACCACTAGATTTTTATTTCTACGAAAGCTATTACTGAGGAAACATCTTTACCTCGAATATTGTATTCCACTTCGGACTTTTCATTATTTCTTCATAACAAACATGATAGGATGAGTTTATTTCAAAGAGGATGGCGGCCTCTCCACCAGGTTTGAGTAGATTGTAGATATTCCGAAAAGCTCTCTGCTGATCTTTTAGGAACTGAAAACACCAAGTGGACATTACTTTATTTATTGTCCCTTCCCAGCATTCCACTGAAGTCCTGAAAAAAGAATTTATTTATTTTTCTATCCTTTGAGTTAATGAATTTTCACTAAATATATCTTTTTTAAAAAGTGGATCAATATGTTTAAGACATATGCAAAATAAATGTATTGCATCGGTTAATTTTTTGAATGCACCATTCTTCTTAATAAACGCAATGCTTGTCACTCATTTGACTACTTTTTCAATTCCTATCTTGTACAAATTTTCAATCGTTAATTAAATACTGTTTATTCATCCAATCAAGTTTTAATAAATATTTTTAAACTTGTAGTAGATGACATTTGATCTTAATACAGTTTTTTTTAATATAAATGCATTAATTTTTGATTAATCAATTAAAAACTACCATCTTTGCCAAAAATCTTCATTTCCGAAGCACCAAATAAGTGACGAATTCTGTTTGTATTTTTCCAACGCCAATGAGATTAGGCTTAACATTTTTCGGCCGATTATTTTAAACGATTCTGTTTATTTTCATAATGCTTGATGCATTTAAAATCAAACATTGTTAATCAAGCGATTTTTCCGATTCGTTTTGAAGACCTTCGAATCAACATAATACAGAATATATAAAATTAGAAATTTCTAATCTGTATTGCGTACCCCAACTTATGTAGAAAAATCACGCATTTTGCGTTGCCACAATGGGCTTTAAATCCTCAATTGGCGTTGAAAATTCAATGCTAATAGGATTTTTGATCAATTATTTATAGTAACTGTAATCATTAGGCTGGGATAATCTGGTTGGTTTGGCGTTGGATTCCCATCCCTTAGACTGCGAGTTCAAACACCATGTATAGAAAGGAGAGTGGAAAACTGCCAGGAAATTCGCTTTCTATTTTTCCCGCTTAATATTGTGATTATGTCATATTTCAATACATGCTTATATTGTTTGTAATTATTTAGTAAAGAGTAATTAAAATAAGATTTTTCTTTGTTAACCTAAGTAGGAATTTATTAAATTTTTTTAATATTACTTGTCCGTTCTCAGGCTATTTTCATTCAATATTCCTATTTGTTCAAAGTTCAACTAATAACTAATCAAATAAATATTCCAATATACCATAAATAAATAAAAATTGTTCCTTTTATTTAATAATTCGATGTAAACGAACGTTGCAGTTTTGATATTTTATAATTCAATAAATTTATATCTTTTTAATTATTTAATTAGGAACTATAGAAAAATATTTAAAATCGATCTTACTTTCAGAACAGTAGCTCTAAGTGATTGTTTAAACAGAAATCCATCACTGAATATATAATTCCAAAAGCTAAACTTAATGCTTTTGCTCTATTAACCAGCAGTGGTATTTTCATATGACGGTATTTACATAAATAGTTATTGAATTTGACCAATGAATATTTCTAGATATGCATAACAATTGCCAAAGATTGGATAACTGTACAAATCCTACATCGTAGTGACAAAAAATAGACAATAGACATGAAGACGTGGAATTAAGTCAAGTTCTGACATAACTGGGCTTCCATGGACAGTCTCCTTTAAGCATTCGCATCAGAAAAGAAAGAATAACTAATTGGCCGAATCATGTTCATGATAGCCACACTATTTTACTCTTATGTACAATCCTCCACGGCTAAAAAATGCTTTAATTTTATAGTAAGACTAGCCGCCTTTGGCGACCAGCCGGTTCGCCAATATTAATTCCGACCAAAGGGTTCAATCCATTTTTTTTACATAACTTGGTCTCATCATAAGTTTTTCAGCAAAATATTTTTAAGCTTCAAATATCGATAATCATATAATTCACTTATACTATTATATAGGCCTTAAGCAGTCCTATCTTTGAACTCCGCATCTCTCTCTGATTTTCTACCAGTGCACATAAAATTCAGTTTTCAATTAAAGTGGAAATGATGAAACTTCAATTAATATAAAGACCTCTTAACTCAATACAAGCATGTCTTTAAATAAAACTAAGAACTGAAAGCAGAACAGTCTGGCATTGAAGTTTTATGTTCAAAATAGAAATTGAAACATCATAATTTTTTTTTTTATAATTTATAATATCTCACGGAATTATTCAGGAAACTTTTCGCAAATTAAATAAAACCTTCAGTTTTTAATTTTATTTTTAGATGTATATAAATGCTCTCAATAATAACATTTTTTTAGGTTTATAAATATATTTCAAAAAATTATGGTTTAAATTCCTTTGGTCTTATAGATTCATATTCTGCAAAATTAATATTTCTTAATATTTCAACTTCTAAATAAATAAATAAACATTTCTATTTTCTGCGATAAAACCTGGCTGATTTACTCAGTTCTGAATATTATAATAAGCTAGTTATTTTTGTATCTATAACAGAAACGAGCTTATCACCTATCTATTCTTAGCCGCTTATCTATATTAAGTTTGAAGGGTATAATCTTTAAATTCTAAATAATTTAATTTATGAGAAGCTTTTTTTCTTAACTATTTAAAGTTTTATGAGGTTTAGTCATGCTTATTTTTTTTACACTACATGTCATATCTTACTTTTTTCATTTTATTCACATAGATTCTTTTTTCGAAGGAAAAAAACTATATGACGTAGGAGAAGAATTTTTTAGACAACTAATGAGCAGAGTGAGAATTCTCTTTCCGTAGTGTGTCAGGTAATATTCTAATATCCTAAATACTTGTAAGTGTTTTTTTCCCAACACTATTAAGGTTAAAAAAAATGAAATTTTTTAATTATTTCCATAAAAAATGGTTAGTTTATATGTATGGACCTGAGTTAAAAATTACAGTAAGAAATTAAATTTTCAGTAGACTAACAAAGCAGAAACTTAAATGAGGTAAAAAATATCATAAAAGTACAAACACATCTGTAATGTCGGCAACCATAAATTCAATTTTTGGATGCGGATTCAAAACTTTTGCAAGACCAATCATCTCTTCTTGGACATCGATGCCAATCAGCCCTTTCACCGCAGGGAAGAGCATCAGAAACCAGGAGCAGGAAGTGTTCCCAGGGCCACATCCGACATCCATGACCACCTTGTTGGTCAGGTTGCCCCAATTCAATAGGGAGGCACTGGCCAGCAGAAAGTCATTGACGTCACGTTCTTGCAGGTGGTGGTACTTACTATACAAAACAGGATCCACTCCTCCTCCCGACATTTCTAGAATTATAAATTCTATATTATTATTTGTTATTCTTTCATTTTTTAAATATAAGTACACAATGAATGAATGTACAGAATGAGCAGAAGTACAAAAAGTACATTAAGTACTTTGTATCCCAGGTAGCACATCCTGTAGCATAATATTGTACAATATTGTTCGATATTATATGATATTAAACAATATTCCACAAAATTAAACAATATTGCGAAGATTGATCAATATTGTAGAATATTTGTGTGCTACTAGGGATACACAAGTAGACAAAGAGAAAGTGCTGTAATCGATAAAAAAAATTCCACTCAAAAATTTTGACAACTCTCCGTTACACCAGTGGTTTTAAGCTCGGAAATTATTTATTTATTTTGGAATTTTAACTGTCTATGATCATGATAACTAAATAAGTATTTTAACAACAGTGATAGAAATTTAATATGTAAATTACGCTTCAAATTTGTATATTTCTATCAGATTTGAAGTGAATCCACGCAAGCGAAATTTGAATTTCTGAATACATGCCTATGAATAAGTGGACACAGAATTGAACAATTTTGCTCGGCGGATTTATTTTTAGAATTGTAGGCATATATTAAATTACATATCAAATCGGTCGAAAGGAAAGTTGCCGTTTGTGGCCTGCATATTCTTGTGCCCATAAACGCTATAATTTAAAATTATATAACACAAAGTATATTCAAAAAGTAAGTTACACTTTTTTGTTCATAGATGGCATCTTAACGAAATAAGAGCGAAATTTCCGCAGACGATAATTGAGTTCCTTGACTTACAACGGTTGCAATATCATTCGGATAGTGAAAGCCATTTTAAAAAGTATAATTCATTCTATCAGATTGTTGTATTTCGAATAATGATTATCCTGGTTGACTTTGAAATAGTTACCGAAATATGAATGTCGGTAAAAACAGGTCTAGTTACCCCTCATTATTACTTAACTGCTCATCATTTAGTTAACAAGGGGTGCATTCAACGCTTACATAACTATACAGTGCCTTAGTAATGTTCGGAAACTGGCTTCAAGTAAACATTGAATAAAGTAAATTTTTTATAACTTCTACATTCAGATGATCTGGGAATGATAAAAAAAAAGTTGGGTTACCTTAAAGTTGGAGCAATAATAAGGAAAAAAATTAAGAGCTACTAAATCATAAAGGAAACTAAAATTCTATTATCTATATTACTATCATAAATGTGAAAATTTGGATAGATGAATGATGTTATTCAATAGCGCCAAATCAGCTGAACGAAATTTTTATGAAATTTAGCGCAGTGATATATTATAATTTAGAATAGGACACATGTTACTGTTTATTCCGGTTAATTAAGTGATTAATTAAAAACTAACGTTTCCGTCAAAAATCTTCATTTCCAAACCGCCAAATGAGTAATACTTCAGTTAGTTAGTTAGTTTGTTTTTTTTAACTCTAATTAGGCTAGGTGTAACATATTTTTGACAGATTATCTCAAGCGATTCTGTTAATTTTTTTCGTGTTTGGAGCTTTTAAAATTAAACATTGTTAATTAATCGATTTTTTTGGATTCATTTTGAAGTACTTTCGAATTAAAATTATACAGAATAAAGAATATTAAAAATTTCTTATGTGTATTGTGTTATCCCAATTGGCGTAGAAAATTCAAGCATTTGAGTGGCCCTGATTGGCGCAAGATCGTCAGTTCTCATACTTACATATCAAAATTTACATGTGTACGAAGTCGCGGGTAAATATTATAAAAACATATTATCTACTCTATTAATTATAATTCTTTTATTTTTACTATGAATTGCGCTGCCAATATTCCTCCTAAATCTAGCCATGAGAGATGCTATAATTATCATATAACATGAAGATTATAATACCATAACATTTCATAATTCTATGATGCTATAAACCTGGTGTAAACTCTCCAATAACTAAGCTGCGTCTTTCTTCTTTAGCTTCACCAATGGGAGAAAATATTGGTATTAAATATTTGATGAAAGAATAAAAGCGACTTAAAATAATTTAAAAAAATAAATCCATTGTTGGGAATTATGCAAATTTTTTAAATGAAATTTTGAAAAAAAAAATAACATGAAAAAATTAATTATTCTTAAAAAAAAAACAATTTAAAAATAATGTAAAAATTAGTTTTGAGCAAATATATATAGTTTTTTTTATTGTTATTATAAAAGAAGAATTAATAAAGAAGTTTTATTAACTTTTTTAAAAGTGAATCTGATTAAAAATTAATTTTTAAAAATTCGATCAGAATAGAATTGACATTCCCGCTCTTTAAAGTATGTCTGCGCCATATTTATTGTGATTATATCAAACAATGTGTTCTGAAAAGTTGAGTTGAACATACATGCTCATCCTCCTTTTTATTAATCCAGATGAAAGTTCAGTTCTAAAGTTTGAAAATAACGATAGCACTTCTTCAAAATAACAAAACATATCAACAATAGGATTGAAAAATTATATGAACTTACTTGCTTTTTTTCTCACTAATTGTATCCTTTCATGATTTCACAAACACAACACATCACCACACATCAGACTGACGCAGACACATTACATGTGATACAATCCATTCTCCAGTATTATGGTGCAATTCTCTTCATACCTGTGCTTTTCAATTATTTCTTCTGTTATCAGATCCCTTTATTACTCTGTTCGAAAGCCAAACGATTTTATTACCCTCAGCTGCTTCCAAGTTATCAATTCTGTTTTTATTCCAGATGCAACATACAATTCGACTTCTACAAAATACGATTGGAATGAAATTGTGCGGGTGATAATTTCTATCACTGGTAGTCAGTTCATTGTTTATACTGATGAAATGAAATCTTGCATTTGTTTAAAAAGTTTATTTTCTTTATTTCCACGATATTATTCTGACTTTCTATAGAATAAAATAGGGTGAATAGTGATATAACTTCTGAAATTTCTACACAGGTGTATTTGCAAAAATTTGATATGTTCTTCCGCTGACATACTCATAAGTTTTTACATAAAAATTATTTAAAACTTGTGGGCAAAAAGTATTTAGTTAGTTTAATGTTTTAGGCCTTAATATCATAAGAAAAAGGAATTTTACATCATGTTATATATTTATCTATGAAATGATGTCTCTTAATTTAATTTAAATCCGATTTAATTTTATAAATTTTTATTTTAAATTAGTCCATATTAACTTCATTTTAAAAAGTTCTCTTATTCTCTAATTCAATTATCACTTTATTATTTAATTATTTTTAATACGTGATTGACAAAATTGCTGATTAAGAGGTTTCCTCACTGGGAATGAGAAGTAAAAATCTTTAGCGTCTGCACAACTTTTTAAGATATCCCTTTGCTAAAATCGGCACGTGGCAAAGAAATCGCTGTCAGAATCTCATAGTAAAATCGCTTAATGTACAAATTTCTCTCTTTTTCGTTTGTGTCTCAATGTAAACGGACGCAATTTCTTTTCGCTCAACTCTTGTACATAATATGCTCCCCGTATAAAATAAATTGAAGTTAAATTTTTCTTTTTGGTTAATGCAAAATTATATTTACACACACACATGTAGAGTTATGTTCATTTTTAACGTATCTAAATTCTGACCCATCGGAAATCGACTTATATTTCTACTTGACAGTCGCCTAAATTAAAGCAATAAAAACAACAAAAACACTAATTTGCTCCTTGATCATGAATGTCAATTAGGGTGTTTAAAAAAACTTAAATGATTTTGCGCTTTTTTTTTAATTTCTTAAATTTGTTGTTGTTGATGCTAATGGAACTTGCCATGGACAAGCCCCTCGCTGATACAGCAGCAGATTTAAGCCGAAAGGAGCTTCTCTTGTTTTTGAAGTAGCGTCAATAGTACGACTTAGCTACACACTCACCACATTT
>JAOUZG010000678.1:1682656-1695240 GCA_026289955.1 Argiope argentata | reverse complement strand
GCAAATCAAAAAGTATTTGCGCCTATTTTTTATTCGCCAAAAACAGGTACATATAGGTATTTACAAATACACATAGGTACTACGTAACTTACATTATTTCTCCACATAGTCACCATACCGGTTCAGACATTTGTCCCATCGCAGCACTAAATTAGAGATCCTCCTGTGGTAGAATTCTTCCGGCTGCCTGTGGAACAACCGTCGGATCGCGTTCTTGGCTTCTTCGTCGCATGTGAATCTCTGTCCAGCTAGAGACTTTTTCAGTGGACCGAAAACGTAAAAATCACTAGGGACAAGATCTGGACTGTAAGGTGGGTGCTCCAGATTCTTACAGTGAACGCTCATTCTTATATAAGCCTCCACGACAAACTCACGACATTACCATTGAACACTTCTCAAAGATAGACACTTTTCCGCGTACGTGGAATGCGTTTCCCTGTGAATTTCTATGGGCGTTTGTCCCTCGCTCTATCGAAAACGAATAACACTTCGCTGCTCACAAGCTAGGGACGTCTGAAGAACAACCGCCATCTTAAATGACTGATAGCAGCGCCACTCATCGAAGCAAAAGGCAGATACGGCTAGCACGGTTCAAGGAACGTTCACTGCTGGAAATACATACGTTCGATTTGTATTCACAGGCGTATTTTGGCTTTAAAAATATAGGCGCCAAGATATTTTGATTTGCCCTCGTAGGTATGCAGATTTAAATCTATATTGTAGACATTTACCGAATTTTGAGCGAAATCCAATAAGGAGTAAGGAGTTGATTGTTTTATCCAAATTATAATAAAGCAGGTTAATTAAAGTAATTCACAATCATACACAATTTGATATCCATTTCGTTTTTCTTATTTACACTGTTGCCATTCACATAAATCATAAATCTTCATTTCAGTTACAAAAACCGTTTCAATACTAAGTTGAGTTATCTCATCTAATATTATAAACAATTTAGAATTTTTAAATTATTTTATTTTATAATTATATATATTTTTAATTATATCTCTTGCTTATGATATGAAACTTTGTTAAAGTAGCGACATCGATCGTCTGTCGGTCTATCGTTTCAGAAACTCAAAAATATGTTGGCTTAAATATATCAAATATAACTCAAGATTTTGTGACTTGTGTCAAGATTTTGTGATAAAGTGTAGTTTTCATGTCAAATTTTTGTTTCAATTGGTTAGAAAGAACGCTTCTGAAACTCAAATTTGGTTTTCGGTTGATATCAGCATTTTAGGCGAAATCGCCAAAACACGCCAAAGATCACGCGGTAGATTGACTAAATTCACGCCAAAGGCAATATTTAGCAACTATTAAACGTTAAAGCTATTCGAGAGATTTTTAATGTAATAACATCTTCATGAGAGAATATACGATAAAGTTTTAGGGAGACTGTTCTTGCTGGTTTCAATAAAACTGTCATTATCTAATTGGAATAAAAAAAATGTTGATTTATTTTTCGAATTACATGATATATAAATACTGTTACAAGCTGGTGATCGCCGCAAAAGCACACCGAAGTTGGCGACTTTTGACGAGGAGCTTCGCGCCAGCCGGGTTGGTTTGGCGAAAGGAATAGTCTGGTAGCCGGTGGATTGTACTTGAAGGACCGCGTTGTTTCGCTTGCTTTTGGGCGCGAGGTCAGTCGACTATATAAGGGGCGGGTAGTTAGTTTTTTCCCTCCCGGAAGAGAAGCGTCTAGCTGGACTAGCGGATTACCATTCTCGCATGTTATTAGTGAGCTGTGTTTATGCTTGCTGTTAACATTGTATTATTGAGCTCGCTGTGATTTACTGTTTGCTGTGCTATACGATAGCTGTTTTGCAGTCTGTGTTTATTGTGCGTAAGGCTTGCATTTACGCTGTAAGTGACTGTTGACTGCTGGATTGTGTTTATCTGAAGTTTTACTTTATCAAGTCATCCTGTAAATACCTGTAAATAAATTTGTTTGGACTGTTTTCAAGTAAAGTCCATTCAATCCGAACCCGCTACGCTAAAAACGTAACAATACGATGGAGGAAAAAAATCTTTGTTATTTTAAAAAAAAAGTATTTAAAATAGAATGCAATTTTTTTATGAATTAGTTTTCTTTTAAATTAAATGTATAATCACAATGCATGAAAAACTATTTTATTTAATTCATACAACAAAAAAAATCAAATTTTGAAGAGAAACGATCACGATGAAAATTACAACAAAAGTCATATCAAAAGATCTATAGATGCTCAAACCACAAGTGTTCTCATAAGATCGTAAATATCAAAAATTGTGGTTGAATATTTGGCATTTAGAATTCACAGAAACGCTCAATTTTTTTGATCATATAGAGTTAACACAGTTACTTTATCGTTATTATTTTTATCTTAATATAGCTATAAACACTTAGATGCTTCTTCAAAGCAGCGTACAACAGCAACACTTCTGAGGATAATCGGGAAAATGTACCAATCTTTCGTTTCCGTACACGTAGAAAGTGCCTTCGTGTTTCTTCCATTGGTAGCGTACAGTGGCAACTGGTATGATGAAAACTCTGTGTCGCTGTAAAAAAAAATGGAAAATCAATAAGCAATATGATTTTTTTAAAAATATTTAATCGAAACACTTTGAAATGCAAAGTTTATTCAGCTTTTACACTTTCCAAGGAACCTTATATATAATGATGAAAATTTAAACCGCTGGATACTAAGTACATTTATAAAAACAATACTCTTGATTAAGCCGACCAGAGATCTTTAAAATGACTTTTTGCAATTTTCACCTTAGCAATTTGAAATTTTACAGGCATTAAGAGTAACACTATAGGAGATGACACACAAAACTTTAAAGCATTATATTAATTTATTTATGAGTTAGGGTACGTTAATATAATATCTATTACCGATAAATAACGTTAAGGAAAAATGTTCCATGAGCTCCAAATTTGTTCTAAAATGCTCCCATTTTTATTATTACTTACTCTAACCCTTTTGAAGCAAATGTTGGGATTAATCTTGAAGTTTGAGTATGAAATATCAAAATTAACCAATGTAAAAACTTAAAACTACTTAAACTTTTTAAAAAATGAGTAGTTTTAAGTTATAAAATTGATTAATTTTGATACTATGTACTCAAATTTCAAGATTAATCCCAACATTTGTTTCAAAAGGGTTAGAGTAAGTAATAATAAAAATGGAAGCATTTTAGAACAAATTTGGAGTGCCTGGGACATTTTTCCTTAACGTTATTTAACGTTAATATTATATTATATTAACCCCCCCCTAACTCATAAATAAATTAATACAATGCTTTAAAATTTTGTGTGTCATCTCCTATAAAATTTTGAATTGCTAAGGGAATAACTTGCAAAAAGTTATTTCAAAGGTCTCTGGTTGCCTTAAAGAATAATAGTTTTTCAGATCCCATTATTAATTTTTCTAGAATACTACATACAATTACTACCGTTACTTGATATAAAAATATTTTCATATTTAATATTTTTAATGCATTATTTTTTCCTAAAATATGAAAATTATCCAAATATTTTTTATTGTCTGAAACAACTTACAATGTTAAGAAAGTATTAAATGAATCAGGTATTTTTCAAAAACTGTCAATTGCTAATTTTTCTCATAAGATACTAATGTTTGTTAGATTAGTACTTCAAATTTTATTCACAACTATTAAAGTACAAAAAAAGTTTTAATTGCGTATTGAGACAAATAAATAATTAATTTTTCATTAATAAAAATATAAACCAAATTAGTTTTTTTTCTGGTATAAATTGATAATAATTTGCTTTTAAACTTTTCATTCAGCATTATTTCAGAATTCTGTTTTACCTGTTCAAGCTACAGTTTTTCGTATGTTCTTTTGTTCTTTAACAATAAAAAATATTTTTTTAATAAAAATAAAATTATAAAAAAATAAACAGAAAATTTTAGAGTCCTCGCTGTTTGGAAAGAAAGAAACTGTTGTATTATCTATAAATTTTTTTACTTCAAAATCGTCTGCAACTAATCAATTATTTATGAAAAGCCAGAATTTTTTTATAAAAATTTTAAGAAAAAAAAAAGCATCATACAAGCATAATTAAAAGAAACTAAGCTCATAAAAAAGGTAAGATTTTAAATTTTATTCTAAATATTTATATATTTCTATTTCATACGCAAAATATTTCTATTGAATAATTTACTCTGAAGATATGGTGGGAAAACGGCTTTCAATTAATTTCTAGTGAAATGAACATTTTACTAAATTTCTTTTTTTCTTGCAATGAGACTTACTGCATAGGGAAAGAATATTATAGATTTATGTCTATAACTAATCATATCTTCATATACCTTTTATAAATGCGCAAAATTTAATGTGAATTTAGTTAAGGTGTTTTATATGATATGTGAAACATACATATTGTAAAAAATCTTCAAAAATATGTTCTTAGATTTACAGGTAAAAATCCGTCAGGCTGAGTAATAGATAAGGGCCCTTTTCCCTACACGAAAACAAAATACACAAGTAATAAAAAGAAGACGAAGTGTACAAAAAAATTAGCCGTTGCAGAAATTAACAATTCTCTTAGAGGAAATTGCTATTAAATATTCGGAGAGAACTTAATAGAAATCAACACAGCAAAAGGAGAAAAGTTTTGTACGCCTCTGCTTTTATAGTTCTCCTGTCTGAACATTGAAAGATTTAGTCCTATCTTGCAACTTGATTCCTAACACAGATAGCGCCAAAATTTTCATATATATTCTAGAATTTTTATTTTCCTCATTAAAGTAACCAAATTCGACGTCAAATAGTCGCCAAGGTATTTGAAATCAAATTTGAAACGAATTGGACGTGAATTTAATTCATTCGTTGTTGATATTTTTCCTTGCAATGAGATTTACTTTGTAGGGAAAAATACGGCAGTTTTATGGTGATATTTAATTACATCATTATAGATCTATTCAATACGATTAAAATATTTTTTTTCACTTACCTGCTTCAAAACTTTTTCATCCTTGTATTTCTTGGCATGGCGTTTAATTAGTTCGACAGAAGCCATGCTCACAGCTGTAATCGGGAAATGCGTCAAAGGCATCAGCTGAAAAGTAAAAATACATTCAGGATTCATATTCAGATTACAATAGTATTTATAAGTTTTTTAAGCAGATGGATTTTACGTAAAAGAAAATGTAACTTGATGCAAAGAAAGCACAAAACAGAAAGCAAAACCAAATCTACTTGGCAGATTTAGCTAATAACCTTGTCTATTGTTTTACTTTTCTTACATCGTCTTTTGTATGTTGAATGGACTAGCTAGATGAAATGCTACATGAAATGACTAAAAATGTGGTTGAAAAAGCTCAATGTGTTACTTAGGTGGAAAAGTACTTTTTCGATTCATCGACCACATTTTTGTTACAAAGTATATTTTGATATTTCAACATTTTATAATTTAAAGATTAACCTTTTTCTAAGCGCACTAGAGAAAAAGGCCTTGCAAAAGTTTTGGAATGTATAAAACTAATGAGTTATTTCCTTTTCTCTTTGTTTGATGTCATTATCTCTTTAAATAATACTCATTAGTTAATTCGAAAGTGGAAAGTTTCGTTAAGTCTAACAATTTGTAATTTATGCGATTCTCGTTTAATAAATGAAATAAAATAATAATATTTTCTACATTACCCAGGTAGCACATCCTGTAGCATAATATTGTACAATATTGCACGATATTATATGATATAAAACAATATTGCGAATATTGATCAATATTGTACAATATTTGTGTGCTTCTAGGGTACAGAATCCTGTATTTTTGAAGTGGAAACCCAATAATATTTTTTAAGAAAATGTTAAGGGCATTGACGTTAAATTATCTGATATGCTCCGACAAAATATAAAACAATTTTAGAATACTTGCCATTAAAAAAATCGATTTGAAATTCGACAAATTTTCTTCATATTATGAAGTTGCTTAGTGCCTATGATCAAATCTGAATAGAATGGAACCGATTTCTCTTGACTGGTTACAACAACCTTTTTTTTATTATTTAAAAGGATATACATGATTTGCAATTCAGAATTTTCTTAAATGTAGAAGCATAGCTAAAAACTTGACTCGATATAAAAATCTGATAACATGTAAGATTTCAACTGTTTCAAAACCTTTATCAGTGAAGATACAATTGAAGAATTGCATCAGTGAAGATACAATCGAAGAATTGTATCAGTGAAGATACAATCGAAGAAACAAGAGACTGTACCAGCAAAGAATTCGTTACTGGTAAATAAATTCCACTTACAGTGAGGTCCTCCTCTTCACAAACATTTATTCCTGTGGCCAATCGCAGACGATGTCCTTTGAGGGCGGAGCCTTTCTCTACAATATAATCATCTACATGATTGCACCTTAAAATAAATAACATGTACTTAGAATATTAATAAGTTGATTTTTATAAGATTATTAATACTAATAAAAATTTTAAAGAAGGAAATGATGTCAATTTAAGCTTGTCTGTTACATGTCCCTAGTAGCACACAAATATTGTACAATATTTATCAATATTCGCAATATTGTTTAATATTGTGGAATATTGTTTAATATAATATAATATCGCACAATATTGTACAATATTAACCAATATTCGCAATATTGTTTAAAATTGTGGAATATTATAGAATATCATATAATATCGCACAATGTACAATATTATGTTACAGGATGTGCTACCTGGGGTAAAGACAATCGAGAGTAAATGTTTTAGTGACTAAAATAATGTTTACTCTTTTTTTATTCTGTAATTTATTCCAAATTCTTAAATTAGAATGTAGTTTGAATTGTTTTGTAGTTTTAAGGTTTGCTTATTTTTCTTCCTTGGATGTATTTACATGCTCAAATAAAATAAAAATAATAATTTTTTATTTTTATCTTCAAAAGAATATCTTAATAAAGAAAAATGCAATATAATTGACTTAATACTAACAAAAACACTTAAAAAATACAATTTATTTATTTATAAACGTGCTTTGTTAATAAATTTCTGTTTTAAAGAAAAGCTTGCTCGAAAGAAATGTATCGCGAAAGAAAAACGTAATCAATATTTCTACTTCTTGAATAACTTCATAAACAGACGAACAAAGCGAAAGATTTCCCATTTCGTAAAAATCAACCCATGAAGAGAAGAATAAAAGCAAACGATTTTATTGGCACTTACCAAATCACCAAGAGTCGCGTATAAGTTTTCATTTCACCTGCCCCGCCACAAACTTTGCAATCAACATCCTCGTCACCATTACAATCCCAGCAGCTGCACACCGAAAAGAAAACATAACTTTCAGGCCATTTGTTTTCATTTATTATTAGAATAAGTATAATTGTAAACATATGAATTTTATTCAGAATTTATCAGAAATCTTTAAATGTACAGTATATGCACTGAATTTCACTGTACACCTTAAAGTATTTTTGAGTAAATATGTTCACAGACAGACAGACAGGTAGAATAACTCGAAAATAAGTTTTTGTACTCCGATGAGGTCTGGAAAGGAGAAATTCGTCAAAATCTCAAATACATTCTTTTCTTCTTATTCTTTTCTTCTTTCTTTTTTTATAATTGCAATATTTTCTCTGTATATTTTTTATACCAGAAAGTAAAAAGAAAAAGAGAAAAAAATCGGAGATTCATAAGAAAAAAATTGATATGATAATATCCTGATTTTATAGTGCTATAACCAGAGAAAAAAATATCTTTTTATTTATTTAAAACATAATCTGGGAAGTAAAAAATAAGTTTAGATATTATCAGAAACAATGTTCTTTCGGATAACTAAGCGGACCAAATTGGCGATTTTTCTTTGTATATTTCTTACACGAGAAACAAAAACAGAAAGAAAAAAAAACGGTGAATCATAAGAAAAATTTTGATATGATCATACTTTGGTTTGTAACATTGCGATAATAGAAAAAAAATTAGCCATCTATTTATTTAAAACATAACCCAGAAAGTTAAAAAAATAAGTTTAGATATCAATAGTAACAATATTCTTTCAATAATACAGCTACAAAGCGAACCAGAATGGCTTATATTTCGTATATAAGAAAGTAAAAAAGAATAAATGGAAAAACGTAAGGAAAATTTTGATATGGTCATATCTTGATTTTGTATTATCGGGAAAAAGAAAAAAATTATCCATCTATTTGTATGATTAGGATCATAGAAAAAATTATCCATTTATTTATTTAAAACAGGATCTTTAAATTTAAAGAATAAGATTAGATATCAAAAGTAACAATATTCTTTCAATAATATCGTTACTAATCGAACCAAAATGGCGTATATTTCTTATACAAGAAAGTAAGAAAAAATAAACGGAAAGTCATAAGGAAAATTTTGATATAATCATAGCTTGGTTTTGCATGATTAGGGAAAAGAAAAAAATTATCCATTTACTTGTATGATGAGGATCATCCATTTTTTATTAATTTATTTCATTTATTACTTTTTACATTAATTTATTCTATTTTTTCATTAATTTATTCTATTTTTTCATTAATTCATTCCATATTAATTTATTCCATTTTTTTAAAAATTATTCATTTTTTTCTATGATGAGGATCACAGAAAAAATTATCAATTTGTTCATTTCTGAAATTTTTCATAATCTGAAAAGTTAAAGAATAAGTTTAGATATCAAAAGTAACAATATTCTTTCAATAATATTGTTACTAAACGAACTAGAATGTTATTATTTTGTAATGAAAAATGAATCTTACGTTCTTTCACCAGAACCATCGCATTTTATACAATCAAAATCCCCGCCATCGACGTATAAAGGATTCCACTTGTTACCTCTGCAATACACACAAAACTCCTGGAATAAGAAAAAAAGATTTTGTATTTTGTTTTAAAAGTAATCGATTTTGAAGATAGAAAAAAAATTTTAAACCCTTCTCACACAATTGCCTGAATTAACTTTTTATTTCTTGACTGGGCACCTATAGCGACTAGTATAGTGAAAACAGTTAATATTTGATCAAAACTAAATATAATTGCACTATTGGATTGAAAATTTTAGGAAATATTTGAATTTTATGTCGTTAGAAAATTCAAAGAGCCAGAGAAAATAATTATTGAATAAGCAATGACTTCGAAGCAAGCAAGTTTAAACAAGCCAATTTCTTCTATATTACCTTTCCTCGTTAAGCATTTTTACTATTTTTTAACGTAGTTTTCATATAATAGGGATATAAATTATTTTTTGAATTTTTCCACATCGAAGTGATAATAGATGAGCCAATGCACCTCAAAAAAAAATACAGACGCATCATTATTATTCGAAATTAAACACTAATAAACGGCACTACGGATAATATAAAGGATGTCCCAAAATTAACACAAGATTTGAATTCGCCTCCATTCATGCAGTAAGGTGTTGGCAATTCTATCAAAAAATATTGATAAGTGATGGTTTGGAATTAAAAAAAAAATGGGAGCTTACACGATAAATCACCGTGTTAACGCCATATTTGAATTAAATAAAAAAGAACACATATTTTTTCCTTTAAATTGTTATATTTTTATTGGATCTTTAAGTACACAGCATAGGTTATGTATGGATTAACATATAGTATAGATGGCTTCCATGACTTTGCTGGCACATATTCACTCTTTTATCGAAATTTTCTATGACAATTTTGCATAAATGTGGCTGAATTTTGTTAATGCACTTAGAATTTCAGGTGCATACGTATTATCCCGTAGATACGCCAACAACGCGCCAACCATGCCAAATTACATTTTAGTGGCCAAAACTCTTTAATGCTTTTGAATGCGTGGCAAACCGATTTTGGCGCCTAAGTGATCTATTGGCGACCATTTTTTGATTTGGCGAAAATGGTCGACAGTATAATGCGTAAGTACAGAATTTCCTCTTTCAATGCAGGCGTGCTTGTGGGCTTGTCGGTATATAGCTTTGACTTCAAATAACCTCATAAAAATAAATCCAATAGTATTAAATCACACAATCTCCGGGATGGTGAAGGGAACAATTCTAAAATTTTATAATTGTAACCGCCAACTTTTTTTTTAAATATTGTTGAACAATGAAAACACGTTTTATCATGTAACGCACCATTTTACTTTTCCGAAACGTTCAACTCTCAAATGGTTTTTTTAATAGGGTTGCCAACACTGTACTGCACGAATGGTGGCAAATTCAAATCTTGAGTTAATTTTGGGACATTCCTTACAACCCATTTAATATTATATATTAGAAAGGAGGAAGAAAAGGTAAAAGCATACCCATCCTTGTCCAAAACAGGTGGGACATTCGTAAGAGCCTTCACCTTCACATTCTTCGCAATCGTAAACTTCCGTTGAGCAAGGAAGCTCCTGGTGGTAGACGTAGCTCTTGAAATATTCTGGGGGAGTGGCGGGGACATCTTCAATATCTGGAGGATCCCCGTCTTCATCTTTTTCCCACGGACCACCTGTGAATTTTCGAATCAAGCATTAAAAGTATGTGTTTGTAGGGATTTGAAGGTCTCGATACGAACCTGCGACGTTTGGGCCTGTAGCCGAGTAATATACCGATCAAGCAAAAGGGACCCTTCAGCGCGAAAGATATTATCGGACTTATAAGGCTGACGCTACAGTACTCCCCCACCAGTGAGTCGGACGAGAGACGAACGATTTTT
Source organism: Argiope argentata (assembly GCA_026289955.1). Classification (NCBI taxonomy): domain Eukaryota; kingdom Metazoa; phylum Arthropoda; class Arachnida; order Araneae; family Araneidae; genus Argiope; species Argiope argentata. The sequence goes on along the minus strand of JAOUZG010000678.1, from coordinate 1,684,571 downwards.
GAAAACGCTAAGCGTATGGCGAGCATGCGAGTTCGTTGGTGCGTCGAGTTAGCAACGGCTTTTTGGTGTGTTGAGAAAGAGACGGCTTTGGTGCGTTGAGTTAGCGACGGCTTTGTTGGCTGGTAGATGGCGCCACGAGTGTAGCAGAAGGTTGCGTTGTCAAGGTCATCAATGTTGCGATTGAAGGTCGCGGTACGAACCTGCGACGTTTGGGCCTGTAGCCTATTAATATACCAATCAAGCAAAAGGGACCCTTCAGCTCGAAGGATATTATCTGGCTTATAAGGCTGACGCTACAGAGTTCTACGAATAAAAATAATTGTTTTTCTCCGTCACTGAAGATTATTCACAAGTTAAACCATCTGGAGTGGTCTTCACCAATGCAAAGTCCTTGGAATACAAAATTTTGACATCCGAGTTTCTCATTTGTTAGCAGATACTTATACCGGTGATGAGATCTTTTGAGATAAGAGAATTACCTGAATGACTGGAAATGAGTTTCTGGTATTTGCCATTTGAAATTTTATGATGCCATTTATAGAAATCACACTATGAGAGCTCATGTTAACGATAAAAAACTTCGGAAATTTTATTTTTCTGGAACGTTATAATCCATTGCTAGTTAAAGAGATGAGCAGTAGAAAGATATTCGGTACAGTGTATTCAGTATAGTGTTTATATATTTGTTGAACGTTCTTTAAAAATTTAAAGTTTAACACAGATAACTTTTAATTAATTATGCACTTTTACTGAAATGATATGTGCAATTCTCAAAGTGCATAAATATAAATATGTGTAGCAAGTGAAGGTCGCGGTACGAACCTGCGACGTTTGGGCCAGTAGCCGAGCGATATACCGTTCGAGCAAAAGGGACCCTTCAGCTCGAAGGATATTATTTAGCTTATGAGGATGACGCTACATATGTAATAATTGATATATAAGAAAAATTGGCTGTTGAAACAGGATAAATGGATTAAAGAAATCAGTCCTGCTCTATTGTTTTCATGTAAAAAAAGTACGGTTGGAGTTATTTTGAATTTTTAAACATAATTTCACTTAATTTATATCTGGTAAAACACAATCTACAGGTAAAAGTGCGTTTAGTTGATCAAAAACGCTAAATTTTGTTTTATTGAGAAAACAGGATTAGTGGAGGAGAAGAGAAGGACAATTCAAGGACTGAAATAAGAAATCATAAATTATAAATCACATAGCAATTGAAGTAGAACCGCAGTAATGTCTTAACAGGAAGGCGATGCCCTTACTTGAAGTAAAAAGTATTAGACCTATCCTGAAAAACTCTTATTTATGATTTGTTGCATTTGGCTACTCAAGGCTTTGCATGAAGGATATGCTTTTATTTGAAGCGGTTAAGTATTAAATCTATATTAAAAAAGATCGTATTTACGATTACGGTTCTATTTCTTTGCAGAAAGAAGAAATTTCTGTTTGAGATGTGTAGTTTTATATCTATATTGAAAGGCTCGAATTTCTGATCAATTGCGATTGGATATTCAATGTTTTTACAGAAAGGAGATACCTTTATTTGAGGTGAGAAGCCTTAAACCTAATTTGAATAGATCGTATTTACGATTTGTCCTTGCAAGACAGAGAACTTTCTGTTTGAGATGTGAAATTTTAGATTCATTTTGAAGAAATCGTATTTCTGATCAATTGCGATTGGATATTCAATGTTTTTACAGAAAGGAGATACCTTTATTTGAGGTGAGAAGCATTATACCTAATTTGAATAGATCGTATTTACGATTTGCCCTTACAAGAGAGAGAACTTTCTGTTTGAGATGTGAAGGTTCATATCCATTTTGAAGAAATCGTATTTCTGATCAATTGCGTTTGGATATTCAATATCTTTGCAGGAAGGAGATACCTTTATTTGAGGTGGGAAGTATTATAC
>JAOUZG010000678.1:1657195-1682646 GCA_026289955.1 Argiope argentata | reverse complement strand
TCTTTGCAGGAAGGAGATACCTTTATTTGAGGTGGGAAGTATTATACCAAATTTGAAAGGATCGTATTTACGATTTATAGTGATTATTTATTGTCTTTGCAATATATTTACTTCTATTTGGGGAGAGAAGTATTAGATCTATTTTGTAGAGCTGGAATTTACAATTAATTTTTGGTTGGCTATTCAATGTCTTTGTCGGAAGGAGATACTTATCTTTGAAGCAAAAAATATGATACTTACTGGAAAAAGATCGCATTTACGAATTTTCTTAGCAGGAGGGAGAGTTTTCTGTTTGGGATATGAAGTTTTAGATCTATTTTGAAGATTTTGAAGAGTTTCTGATCAACTGCGATTGGATTCTCAATGTCTTCACAGGAAGGAGATACCTTTATTTGAGATGGGAAGTATTATACCTTATTTGAAAAGATCGAATTTACGATTTATTGTAATTATTCATTGCCTTTGCAGGAAAAAAAAGGCCTCTATTTGGGGTGGAAAGTTATAGATCTATTTTGAAGACCTCGTACTTACATTTTATTTGCTGTTGACTATTCAATGTCTTTGCTGGAAGGGGATACTTTCATTTGAAGTGAGAAGTATTAGACTTTCAAAAGATCGTATTTACGATTTATTGAGATTGCTTATCCAATGTCTTTACAGGAAATATATACTTGTATTTGAAGTGGAAAATATTAGACCTATATTGAAGAGACCTCATTTAAGATTTCTTGTGGTTGGTCATTCATGGTTAGCTGATGCTTGTGCAGAATAAAAAAGCAGTAATTTCTTTGATTGCAAGTAAACTAACTTACCTGCATAAGGTTCTGTTATTTCACATGTAGCTCTTCTTTCAGTGAAAGTTTCTAGCAAATACTGGAATTTAAAAGAAGTATTTACTGAAGATATATCCAAACTTTAAACTTAAAACATTTTTGAGATATTTTAAATGCCTTTTTATGGCGATTTAATTTTTTTAATGAATGACATTCTCTGTTTAGAAAGCATACCTGAAAAGAGATAGAATGCTTAACATCAACGATGGTAAGTTCTCTAGCGGGCGCCTTGCCGTAGCACCAATGAGACATCACTTCCGTCATGAGAGCTTCCCGGATCTCTTTCTCTGTGATTTCTGGAATGCTGAAACAGGAACAGCATTATGGTATAGAAGAATTCTGAACATCTCAGAATCAGAGAAAGTTCAGGCTGAGAAATAACACGGTAAAATGAATAGATCGCACAAAAAAGCATCTATTACTCACTATTTCATGCTTCATTTTTTTATTTAAAAATTTAGGAAGGGAAAGAACAAGTAAACATTTTTTAACCTCTGAAAAGGATTAAATTCTAACACGACGTTGAGCATTATTTATAGGTAAAATATTGTTACAAGTGGGCGAGCGCCGCGGAAGAACGTCGAAGTTGGTGACGTTTGACGAGGAGCTTCGCGCCAGCTGGGTTGGTTTGAGGAAAGGAATAGTCTGGTAGTCGCCTATATAAAGGACGAGTTGTTATAGTTCCACAGTTAGTTAGTTGGTTTTTTCCTCTCGGAAGAGAAGCGTCTCGCTGGACTAGCGGATTACTTTTCTCGCTTGTTATTAGTGAGCTGTGTTTGCGTTTGCTGTTAACGTTGTATAATTGAGCTCTCTTTGATTTACTGTTGCTATGCAATACGATATCTGTTTTGCAGTCTGTTTTTATTGAGCATAAGGCTTGCATTTACGCTGTAAGTGACTGTTGACTGCTGGATTGTGTTTATCTGAAGTTTTACTTTATCAAATCCTCCCGTAAATACCTGTAAATAAATTTGTTTGTGCTGTATTCAAGTAAAGTCCATTCAATCCGAACCCGCTAAGCGTAAACGTAAAATAAAACGAAACAAAACGTAATCATATCTATTGATAAAAGGCAACTTTCAATTGTTGTTCCCGCGACATCAGATTATTCATTTCGAAATTCTATTGCCAAAATTTTCTTTCTATTTTCCATACCACACTTCAAAAAACGATAAAATGATAGTGCATATAAGGTTTGAGGAGTCCTCTTGTAAAGTTTGTTCCCCATACTGGAATGATGCCTTTGAAAGTTGTTCGAATAAATAACCGGAAACTATCGCCATACTATCATGATTTCGCAGGTTAAATTCTTAATAACTTATAATATTAGTCAGGATTTTCTCCAATTGATACCAGCTGAGGAAAATAGACAGGTCCCCAATTTCTTTTAGTTTAAAACTACTAAATATTTCCAAGACAAAGTAAATTTAACGCATTAAATTCTTACGTATGTCTTTGTAAAATCACCATTTGGATACTTTCCTGCTGTTCCGCCTTACAACGGAGGGATGGAACTCTATATTCTAACTACCTGAACAAGTTCTTTAGTTATCAAGTGTGCATCTGAAGAGAGATAAATAATTCGGCAATAAATCATGTTCCCCAAAACTCTTCCCTAGATCTTATTTTGGAGATGAGATTATATTGTGAATATTTGTGAAAATTATGTATGGTCTTATTTTTCAGTTAAGTTCCATTTTTGTGAAAATAAGACATGAAAAATAATCCACAATGTTTTAAATATATGCAACTCACCTCGGCAGAGAACATTTTTGAGGTTCATCGTCAATTTTCCGCAAAGAATACAAAGTTGGGCGCTTCAGATATTCGATGACGGGCAAAGAAAGTCGACGAATATCGACTGTAATAAAAATGCATACATCAATTATAAATTATTATTGATGAAATTATCGGTTTCTTCTGTCTGGAATCGCTTTAAATTTAGGTATTGAGAGCCATAGGTTAATCAGTTTACAATTTTCCAAAAACTGAGTTTCTTCCTTTTAAGGATTGAAAATGTATCATTTCGCAAATTCTTATGCAAGAGAAGAAAGTGTTTTCAAATGCAGTCAGATATTGAGAGAAAAACATTTGATTGTAATACCGTGAAATATTGTGCTTATAGAAATTAATTTTTAAATCCCCTAATGTATTCAAAATAATGTATAATAATTATGTATCATTTTTATATAAATTTATATAATAATGTATAAATTTAACTTTTAAAAATAATTATTAAAACCTTATATATAGATAATAATAATTTTTTATTTTGATTCATTTTATCATGGGAAGCATAATTTTTTCACAAGGCAGCGATGTGGTGACAAAATGGCGTCTTTTTGAATCACGATACAAGAACAAAGTGGTAGAAATATTTCTCTTCCGTAATTTTACTATGAGATTTTACATCTCTCCGAGTACCCATGTTCCCGACATGGTGGTTGGATTTCACAACCCTAGAGCGTACACTAACAGGTGGAAATGGGCTCCTCTCATCGATGACGGAGTGTACTTCCTACGGGGAGGGTTGTAACGTGGCCGGTTATGGCCATTAGGACTCAACCATAGTTCCCGCCAGTGTTGCTGTTGCGGTGGTCCGGTCATTCAGTTTTATGGTTTAAATTCGTGTGCCTTCGTGACGGATCAGAGTCTGGTATGACTTACTATGAGATTCTGATAGGGATTTTTGACATGTGTCGACTTAGAAATGGGATTCTAAAGTATATATAAAGGAATATAGCTAGCATTAGGGATTTTTATTCCTTCAATCGGAGAGAGAGACAATACTGAAGTAATCAGTTTTTTACAGTGCATATTAAAAATAATGAAATGAAAAGTAGGAATTCGATCCGAAAATAAAAGAACATTTTATAATGATGTTAACATTGGCTAATTTAAGATAAAAATCAAGAAATAAAAGAAACTTTAAACTAGATTTAAAAACAAAATTACATGTGTATGTGTGTATGTTCAAGGTAGTTACAAAGCCTATATTTTTTGTATATATGCTACTGTGGAAGACTTATGTTCATTTTTGAAAATCTCCTGTGAAATGCTGATATTCTATAGTTAATATGAGCATTCACTTAATAGTATGATGACATGTGTATTTAACAAAAAAAAATATGACTATGTAATTAATCCTATATCAGCGAGAGGGTCGTGTTGACCTTTAGATAGCTTAGGCTTTAGGATTGGAAAATCAAGCATTCGAAACCTGATTCAACTGAAAATATCTCACTTCGATGAATCTAATGGATGGTTTATCTATGTTAGTAGAAATCATACACATTTTTGCTATCACAGATAAACCGTGCATTGGATTCATCATTACATCACTATAGAATATTAGGCATTGATGTATTATGGGAGAGGAATTTTCTTTTATTTTTGGTATAATTTAACGTCATGAATTAACTGTTCTCCAAACGTGACAAATTAATTATGAGAATTTATCTTTTATCCACTTAAACGTCTTATCCATGCTTTATACGTGCATCAAATTGGCTTTTTTATAACTTTTAAACTAGTATTTGATTAATAAAAGACTAAAATAAGAAACCAAATTATTCAGAAAAGAGATATATCTCATCTTTTCTATGGATTATTAGTCCAATCAATAGTAAAACAAAGTCTCGAAACAGAAAAGGCCATCTAATTAGTAATTATAATTGTCAACAGTTTAGAGCTTAAAAATACTAAATTAAATTCGTCGTATATTTTGCGCATGCACAAAATAGAAGGCAAATTGAAACATTAATTAAAAATATTTTTTATTTCTTTAAGACGACACAGTACGACGAAAAAAAAATCTTTCTTTAATTTTAATACTTAAAATAATATTTTGCTTTTATTTTATATAAAATAGTATTATGTAGCTCTAGTCTAAAATTTTTTTGTAATAATTTAAATTTGTTAAAAAATTTAATTAAAAAAGTGACATTTTTAAAAAACCCTAATGTTTTTTTTTAATTATGAAGATTTTCCTTCAGAATTTTTTACCTGGTAGCTATTACTATACTACATAAAACTTTGTATGGATTTAATCCTGTCAGCAGTATTTATTTTTTATAATTTTTTATTGTAAAAAACACCCACAAAAAAATTGAAAAATGTAGAAATTTTGACTTTGGACCCTTTTTAAAATATTATCATCCATCATAAAGCTCATTCCATTCTAAGTTTTATGAAACATATATTTCTGAACATTCACAAAAAAATTTCACTCCCATTCCTCCATTTTTCAAAGAAAAAAAAACTTAGGTTTTTCAATTTAGCATTTAAGAAAAAACACAGTATTGAGAAAGATGCATTTCAAATTTTTATTCATGTAAATCATAAAATAAAATCTATTTAATTTACCTGTAACTTTTGCAAATCATTATCATGTCAGAACATGATGTAGTTTTCGGGATGAGGTTTAGGACGTCAACAAAAATCCATAGGCAAAAAATAAAAATTTTATTATATGCACTAGCATCTCAAAAATCAATTTTTAATAACGCGTTGCCATGGCATTTACAAATCTCTGATTTAAAAAATATAAGTTAATGACTCCAGCAAATAAAACCTAGAAAAATGTCATTTTGAGCGCGTGATTATACGAAATGAAATAAATAGGAAATGTGATAGTTTTCGAAACAATCAATACGAGACAATTTTTTTTTTGGATCGTTTGCAATACTAAAGTGACTTAATCAACGAAACGACTTAAATGAATAAAAATATAACTTAACTTGCACGAGCCCATGGTGCTTGGCCGTTCAAGAAATTATGTTCTGGCATGATGCATTGAAATATGCATAGCAAGTTTCCTTTTAAACTTTATTATTTAAGTTATTCTAAATTGTTTAAAGATAAAAAATGCAAAAATTTATTGAAACAAAATATTATAAATTTATGTTGAAGACATAAAGAAAAAACAATGATGGATCAAAACTTCACAAATCTTATCACATTTAAAACAATATAACACATTTAATACGCATATATTTTATAGGCATTTAATACGCATACATTTTATACGCATTTAATACGCAAAATTAATACGCATATCAAAATTGATTAAATATAATATTTCTAAGAATTCTTTTTGTTATTTCGGTTATTCTGTTTGATATTTTGATTACTATTTCTACTATTCTGCTTGTTCGATGTAATTATAACTTTTGAGCAATTACTCCCAAATGACAGTTTCAAGTGTCACATTGGTATTTTGTGTCATGCACCGAATACATCGCTATAATAGGTCAATTGATGCAAGCCTTTGGTAAATTGGCAATAGTTTGCTGAGTGGGCTCTTTTTACTGGTGTTTTTATCTGAAAAGTAGGCGTGGCTACATTGTTTACTCTACTGCCATTCATCAAAAATTCTTCAATAACTTAATAAAAAATAAAGCTACAGCTCCAAAATTCTGTAGGCAAAGACTCAATTTATCATATGAGCCAATAAAAATATCTATTTTTTGATAATTTTCCTCGTAGTGTGTCGCCTTAAAGCATTCTGCATTGCTCCAACAATTTTTAATCTAAAATACATACTTAAAAAACGTCAATTTTCAATTTCTTATAAAGTCATAAAATAATGGAAACAAAAAATTTGAAGATAATAATTACCAGACATTGCATCCAAATATCCAATGGATCCTTAGAGCATTTTCCAAAAGCTATAAATCACCAAAATGAATAAAATATTTGCCAATTCTGGGAAAATGAATATAAGAGAATATTCCAAGCACAAGCTGACTCTAATGGTGGAATGCTGCAGAACTGATAACCTATAGATCGCACTTCTTAATTTCTGACGCCCACCAACAATTAAGGAAAAATTAAGAGATCATAAAATCAAGGTCACCGAATAAATATAGACAGTTTATGGAGCCTTTTATTGCGAAGAAGAACACTTTTTGTTTGTTTGTTTGATGACATCCCTATTAAAATATGCGTCTCGGCAATCACGATATCTCTATCTTTATTTCGATGCTTTCTATCTTAGAAACAGAGGATTCTCTATCTTCACTACTCATCAATTGGAAATGGTATCCCGAGAACTTCCTCTCGTATTCTCCTATAAAGATTTGTTTTCTCTCCTTTTGTATGAAATAGTCGAGCTTCAGAAACGAAACGAATGCTTTGCCTGAAATTGGCGAACAATAGCTATGAAATATACATATTAGGTGTGAATCTATTTTTACTGAATCTACCGTTGTTGTACAACTCGTATTCAGCTTTACAACGTAAGAAGAGGTGCTGTAGCTTCTGAGGGTATGGACCCATGAGCACTCAAAGACAAAAATCTGACTTCTTGCTCACACACGTCACAAACCCTTTTTACGGAGCGGAATTCATTCATGCATTTCATTCATTTATCCACAGATCGTAATTTAGATCTAAAACAGAGAACGATTGTCTCTGAATTAGTAACCCCAGTGGCATTACTCTCTATATGGAGGACTTTGTGACCACGACAGATTAAACATGGGTGCGACAGGAGAGAGCATCACCCCCTTTTCGCCAAGGATATTTAGAGCCAAATATGGCAACCCGATGTTGTAGTTGGAGGATGTCTTCCTCCGGGAGAAAAGAAGCAAGAGTTGGCGATTTTGAAGAGTGTGCCAAGGTAGGGATGTTCTCTACGATCAACCTAAACATGCGCCAGTTACCACACACACGGGGAGTCTGCAGCTGACGGGTTCGAACCTCGCATATCAAAAGCTGCGAATCTAACGCCCTACCAACCAGTCTATATTCGCCCGAATCCACCGTTCGAAAAAGTATTTTTAACGAGTTTTGTTCGGCGGACTGAAATTAAATTTTAATATGGAACTAAAGTAAAAATCATAAAATCAAAACAGAAGGCGTAGTTTCCACGAAATTTCCTCGTTTACCTTCTAATTAGGGTCTTATCCTTTTTTTTAAACACAAAATCTGTAGTTACTGGATAAGACTGCGAATATCCTAAAGAGTAATGGTGAACGACAGTTATAACAAATCGATGTTTGGCATATTATATATATATATATATTGCTGGTGCCTGGCCAACGGAAAATTAACGTTATTCGGTATGTAATTCTATTCTGTGTACTTTATAAGTAAATAAAACATAATAATTTAAAGAAAAAAATTGTCTTTTCTTTATTTAATTGAAATATTACATTAATGCGTTGTTCTATCGTGAAAAACGCTCCATTTATACTAATCTTAAACTATCAGCAACTATAGGAGTGCCAGCACTTTACCGCACAAATGGTGGCAAATTCAAATCTTGTGTTAATTTTTCACACTCTTCACTTTATAATTAATGAATAAACACTTATAACATTACAAATATCCATCCTACACATTAATAAAAAAATAATGACACAGTTTTTTTAAAAATATTTATTGTATACAGTAAAAAAAAATCTAATGTTCCAGGATAAATAAATAAAAAAAAAAAGAGTTCTCTACAAAATGAAAATCAGCATACTACAATATAATTTGCAGATCCTTGTATTTTGAGAATAAATTTGGCAACAATGGCATATTAAATAAAGTGCAATAAAATAAAATATGAAATGAGGGGCAGTATAGTTCAGCACCTTATTTCCCTTAAAGGATCTGTATACACAGTTTTTGATTCATTGAATGCAGAAAAACACAATAGTTAAAAACAAGCAAAAACAAAGCATAATTCAGTTATTTTTATTCGATAAAACTAAGGAAAAGCATTTTTCAAAACTCTAATGAGATAAAAGATGTTTTTGTCATACTCTTATTATAAAATTGCATTGAATTTTTTTTATATTATAATGAGCTCAAAATTAAATATTTGTTATTTTTTTATGAAATATTTCTTTCCAAATTCCCTTCAAAAGTCTATTAATGTTTATCTTGGCATAAAAGTGCTAAAAGAAAACTTCATTTTTACTTTTGAATATACAGAATGTTCTAAAAGAAAATTTTTCTCAAAATCAAAAAAGTTCTACTATGAAAAAAATCACTAACTAAACTTAACTTATAGGATATATTCAATTGATTGCTCAAGAGATAATATGGAAAATGTTTCAGAAGCATATGAATAGACTTCAAATCTGCCGGTATATGAATGGAATAGATGCAAAAGTTTTCAATAAAATTGTGTCTTAAGATCTATTTTTAATCATCATAAATAAATAGCAAAAATAATGATTTGTCAAAATTAACAATTAATTCCAGAACACAAAAATTTTAAAAATGCATACTAAATATGATGAAAATTAACAGATCAGAATAAGTTAGAAATGTTTCAAAAATAGGTTTTAAATTTAGAACATACTGTATGAGAAATCGAAAAACTAGGTTGGATTAATTGAATGTGAGGGTTTAATTATGATGAGATTAAACTTCATTTTAGCTTAACTCAAGCTAAAAACACTTAATTTTATTTTAGTATTTAAAAATATAAACATATATATGCAAGTGTTATGAATTCCATTTTTATAAATACTGTATAAAAAATATCTAATATTCTTTAAAGCATATAAAATAATATTTTATAAACACTAAATAAACTATCTTGCAGATGCTTCTTTTTTACCCAATCGGTTTTTGATTTACTCTAACTTTAAAATAGGAAAACCTTTTATTGAGTGTAGCAGAAAATGTGAGTTGATTCCTTCTCCTTCTTAGAGATTTATATGACAAATATGCATGGAGATGGAAAAAAGGAAGAAAAAATAGAAACAGACTAAGTTTTTTGCTTTTTATAAATTTCATATTTCATGGTAAACAAATAAATGTGCAAAAATTTCAATGCTGATATATGGAATTGCAACAGGAACTTGTCTTATGCAGCTGAACTTTTTTAATGTAAAATTTATTCAATAGTAAAAATATAGCTATTTAATAATAAAATGCAGATAATAAAATTAACATATTAAGTCTTTCAAGAATAAAAAAAACTTTAATTGTAGAGTTTATACCTTTTTTTTACATTCTAGTAAAAGCATTAAGGTTTAAAGCTCATACAAATTTGTCTGTTAAAACTCTATAATAACATATTTTTGATAATAATAGGTGATATAATAGCATTAGCTGTTTCTATATATTTTGATGTTTTATGATGTTGTGTATGAGTATATAGCTTACTTAATTGTAGAAATAGGTTTAATCTAAAATCAAATAACTTCTATTTTACTCCTGAATATTTCCATCTAAATAAGAACATCAACTTCTTCAATCAGACAAAATTCAAAAATGGTTTGAAAATAAAATATTAATGTGTTTGATTTCTCTGATTATCATAGGGGAAAAAACTGACATTCATTTGCATGTTTTACAAAATAACTAATTTGAAGTAAACTAGTTGCAAAAATCATCCCACTTTATGTTATATGACAATATAACATAAAGTCAAATACAAAAATATTTAATACTATTAATAATATCTAATATTACTACTAATATTTAATATTTTAATTATTAATATTTAAAAAGTACTGAAAGTCAAAATTAAAGTAAAGGGATGGAACATACACAGATTTTCAATAATCTTAACCTATTTAAAAACTCTTATTTCAATCAATTTCTAAGGACAGAACTGCACTATCTAACAGAAGATTTATAAAAATAGAAATTCATAAATCAGTCTTAAGAGAGTTAATTAAAATATCTTCTATGTTTTTATATTAAGCTCTTAACTTTGAATATTGAGTTCTCATATGATTTTCTAATATAAAAACAAAAAACAGCACAAATATTTCACCATTTCTTAAGACAATGTGTATATACTACAAATAAGCAGTTTAAAAGATAAGATGTATAATAATAAAATTTTGAAGAGCATATGTTTCTACATTGGGACATACAATTTCATTCAAAGCAATGTATTCAGGAGCAGTGAATGAAATGGTTTTTTAATATAATAATCACAATAAACAAAATTATCTTTGGGAGATGTGTTTCTGTTTAAAAAACATTTCCCATGTAATTAACAGATAATACACACATTTTATTTCACTAATATTAAATGATAACGTTTACAAAATTGAATGTCTTTCTTAGCATATGTTGATGATCCAGTGAATTTTCTACAATTATTTCTTCTGATGTCTTTTACAAAATAGCTTGACACAAAGGCAGAAAATAAAAATTTTAAAATTAGATTGGAAATATTATTACAAGATTATTAAAAAAAACATAAAGCATTCATCTTTCTAGGAATCATCAGAGTCATAATTTAATCATAATAAAAACTTAGTAATCAGATTTGTCAATGGTATAGAATATTTCCATATATTAAATAATTTTAAACAAAATTTATCTACAATAATTATATAGGGATAGTTATTTTGTAAATATATGTTGAATAAATATATATGTTCCAGATACATATTTTACATGAAAAGAAATTTCTACTAATAAAAAAACAACATCATTTAGCTCTAATATATAAAATATATATGTAATAAGTTACACTATACATTTATAACACATAGATCAAAGTATGTATTCTTTTCAGGCACAATAACTACATAAATAATTTTAAATTATTGAGGAAAATTTTGGGAAAATTATTATTTTAATCCAATTATTATCGATAAAAAATATTACTGATGTAAAATAAAAGTGTTCATTACAATAATTAATCATAAGGTAAATTATAAAAAATTAAATCAGTGATTCCAATATTTTTTCCCCAAAAAATTTGAGTGATATGAACGGATAAAAAATGGTTTTCTTAACATGATCTAAAAGAAATTGTTTCTTAAATTTAAATTTTAGAGAAAGGTATTTGAGTTATTTATACAGCAAAATACATGAATAAAATAAATGACTAGTGATACAGTCAATAGGCATCAAAATTTATATTAGCCAATCAAATAAAGATACACACATGAGATTCATCTCATATTCAGCATATAATTAATGTAAAAATTGACAATTATACTCTGAAAATAGAGAGAGAAAAAGGTCCAAAACGAAAATAAAACCAGTCAACAAACATAAATGCAATAAATGAGCACTGACACATTTAATCTAGTACATTCACAAAATACAACAACAGCAACAAGTTTGTGGGTAATCAGGAGCATAAACCCGTTGTTCAAATCCATACACATGAAATAATCCTTCTCTATTTTTCCATTTGTAGCGAACAGAAGTCACCGGTACAATACTAACTTTATGACGCTATAATAAAAAATAAGCCACTGTTAATTACCTCCAGTAATATATATATTTCTAAGTTTAAAGAAGTTGCCAAATTTTTTTAAATAATGAAATACTATTATTTGAAAACAATTCCTTTAACCTTCCAATATAATGATATATTATAGTATATGAAATTAACATCCTATTTTAAAGCAACAATAGGGTTATTATTGAACAGGCCATATAATCTATATTAATAAAAATGGATCTCGAAATGCGTTGCTAAGCGTAAAACTGGAGAACGGCTCGACCGATTCGGCTGATTTTTTTTTAAATATTTTCGTTAAGACACGAGGATGGTTCTTATGGAGAGAAAAAATTAAAAAAACTGCGTGGAAAATAGTTAAAACGACACTTTTCTTACTTTCCCGCCAAAAATCTTCATTTCCTTCCCCCACGCCAACTGATTAAGATAGCAGGAAGTAATAAATTATGATTTGTTTAGAAAGAAATACACGAAGTCAGTTGGTTTTCATTTATAAATAACAGGATGTTAAAAAAAGAAAGAAAATAATTGCTTTTATTATTAGTGGGTATGAATATTTAATCTATGCCTGCTCAAAATAAAGTCTGGGCAGGGAAGGAAAAAAAGAATAACAAAGGGAAAAAAGGATTTGTAGAAAGAAAAGTAGTGATGAAAAAAAGATGGAAAAAAAGAGAAAAGAAAAGAAGGGTGTGTTTATGTGTCACAATTATTTCCTCTGTGAGCGGCGTTTTCCAAGCTGTTTTTAAACTTTCGCATCTCTTGAAAACGCATTATTTGTTCAGTGTGTTTACATTTATGAAAATTTGAATCTCATTATTCTATAAAAATGTAGAATTTTAAACCTTTCCCTCCACCATTTTAAGTAAATTATCAATTCCAGGGCAATCATTGCATGAATGGAAAGAGAAAAATGAGTAGTACAATCAACAGAATACCTGAAGAAAATAACACTAAATAATACTATAAATGAATTATAAGATTATCAAAATTTGTTTGGTTTAAAAAATTTTTGGTGAAAAACCTGTTATGAAACACAGCAACATAAAATATTATATGAAAATTTTAGCGTGTATTAATATTGGCGAACCGACTGGTCGCCAAAGGCGGCTAGTTTTAAATAATTTTCAAATGACAAGGATTGCATATGATTTAGTGTATATGCTCTTTCTTTGACAAAATTTGGTCTAAAACCAATTACATTCAGAATCCAGAGCCCAAGCATTAAAGGAAAATAGGTACAATACTTAATTTGCAAAATTTTGATAATTGTGCATTTGATAGGAAGTAGTAAATCATTTGCCTACTATAAATACAATTCTACCAAATGATAATATTTGTTAAATAATAATAATAATCAGTAATATAACAAACTAGTTAAATATTTTTTTTACTGAAAATCACTTGATAATATTTATTATCACTATGGCAATTGATAATAATCATAAAATATCTTATGCATTTTATTTGATAAAATAAGTGAAAAGATAAATTGACATTAAATATTTTCTTTCTATTGTTACAATTTGCACTCTGTCCTGGAGTTAAATTGTAAAAGTCAACAAGTTTTGAAAAAAAAATATTTATGGCATTAAAAACAAATGAATCATTTAAAGTTTTTAAAACTCTTATTATGAATAGATGATTAAGCTATATAAAAGTAATTATAAGCAAGAATAATTAATTAATTTCATATATAAATCTTAAATACATCAGAAAATATATATGTATATTTTTTAAAAAATTATAATTAGCTGTAATTTCCCCACAATAAGTCAAATTTTTTTTATATTAATAGCGTTGTAATAACAATAGAAAATCTGTAAATTCTAAGCTATTAATGATTAATATAGAAAATTATATTTAATGAAAATTTTATCTGAATTGAAAATTAAATGTACTTATAAATCATTTAATGTCTTTAGATGTAAAAGTTTAAAATGATTTTTTGTGGAATGAATTCCATATGAAATAACTATATCAGAAAAATTATAATTTCTTAAACAATATATTTACTAATGTCTACTTTATCTGATATATTTATTCAACAAATGGTAAATTTAAGGGTGTTATAAATATGTAAGAAATTATTCAAAAATATTTACCTGTTTCAGCACCTTTTCTTCAGGAAAGGAAGAAGCATGGTTTTGCAAAAGTTGAGCTGAAGCCATGCTCACTGTAGTATCAGGAAAATGTGTTAAAGGTAGTACCTAAAAGAATAAGGATAATAGTTTTAAACAGAATATTAAAACTATTAATATCCTTTCTAGAATTTTATGACATTGAAATCCAACACTGATGTAAAAATTAACGAACTGACAATGCAAAAATCAAGCTTACAGTTGTCTCTTCTTCTTGGCAAACAATTTCCCCTGATACATTTCTGATTTTATCGTCGTCAAGATTGGAAACTTTTTCCACAACATGATCATCCATATGATTAGTCCTACAAATAAAAATGATAAGTAATAGTAGATTTAAAGAATGCAATAATGATCAGCTGAAAAAATTTTAGAACATAAGATGACTCAATTCCCATCAGTAACCTAACAATTTATTGAAATGAAATAGTTTGCTTTCAGAAAAGTTGAACAGCAATAAAAAAATATTTATAAGTAAAAGGTCAATGCAAAGTGATAAAATATGAATAAAAAAGTACAATATATTTTCCTAACTTTATATACTGAAAAAATAATTATGTCAAGTAAAAAAAATATAGAGATAAATAATATTAGTGGTAGTTATACCCTGAATATTACTACATATAATTTTTTTTAAATAGTTTTAAATGTTGATTTCAAAAGAAACAAAAAGTTAATACCTATTGATTTCAAGACGATACATAAACAAAATGTTCAATAACTTAATGTTTAAAGCATCAAAAATTAATGAAGGTTATAAGTACTTTAAGTTATCATAGATGATTAAAAATGTCAAATCCAAATATAGATACATATTTTCAAAAATAAAAAAAAGAATTAAAAAGAATATTTATTCAAAATATAGATTAAAAATCTTCCTTTTTTTTCCCTTTTAAATTTTCCTCCAAAACAGAATTATCATCAGTTTCACTCAATTTTTTCATAAATTCAGAACTACATTTCATTCAATGGAATTTTAATGTTATCATTAGCATAAATGTAAACATCATAGTTTATAGAATTATTCCATATGCAAATTATACTATCAACTGAACTGTCAGCAAAAATATAATTTGCTTAAATGCATTTCTTTTTAAAAATTTTTATTGTTATTATAATTATTTTAAAAAGTATAGAGGAGGGATAAAATATGTTAGGTCTTTTGCTATGCTTTAAGACCTTCCAAAATCATTAAACATAACAAAAAAATTTCAAGATGAAACAAAGAATTCTATTTTTTAAGATTTTTCATCTTGATGATTTCAAATCAGCTAAATTAAAAAAAAGAATGGAGTGCAAATCCTTAAATGGCTTCAAATAAAAATTTATATTTTGTTTGATTAATTTCATTCCGAGAAAAATTGTTTTTATAGTCCAGAAAAGACATATTTTTGATAAAAATGATTACTGACATCTTTTGTTCAAAATAAATGTTGCCAATAATCATCCAAATTGAAATTTATAGTATAATATAACAAAAGTAACATAGGTGAAATGACTTTCTAGAATTTTCTGTTAACCGACATGACAATTTTCCAATGCATCTTTTTCTTCTATTTTTCATGATGATTATTGTTTAACAATTGTCCTTTTTATTATAATTTTTGTTTGTACTATATTATCAGTATATTTTATTACATAAAGAATATTATATTGTAATGAATGTAAGAAACAATAAACCAGTAAATAAGCGAGATTTATAATAAAAACATGCAGATTACACACCATTTTATTGTCAGTCGAATGAAGCATCTGATTTGACCCGTCCCAGAACACACCATGCAAAGAGCCATTCCTTCTCCTCCACATTTCCAGCACCTATAATATTTTACAATCAGTATGATCAGTTTCAAAGTAACTAAAACATTATTTTCATACAATATTTAACAGTAACATGCAATTTAAGAAAATTCATTAAAAAATTAAAGTATATATTATTAGTCTGAACAATTAATCTTGTGGTAAGGTAGAAACATTTGCACATTTACCATTGAATTTTGAATAGATGCCAGTCCATTTGTGTCAATACTATCTTTCAAATTTGATTTTAAAAAAATGAAGGCTCTCGAAAATACAAGAATTATGACAATATCTAAGAGATAAGAAGATTTTTTTGGAAATTTATGCACACTATACATACAGAACTATACATACAAGTTAAGGTGTGACCACAAATGCCAATTCACTCTTAGGCCTATGGACAATATTCTCTCAACTGCACTTTGAGGGCTATTGTACATTTGTTAATTTTTGATGGTATGTACCTTTGAGTAGGCTTTAACTGTGTTGCATTTTCTGATCGTATGAAGCTGTTGTGCTGTATTTGCTGGTGATATACATCACTCTTAATTTTTGAACATCTTGTATAGTTAGCCTTGAATTAAAGTAGAACCATTTACACATTTAACATTGAATTCTGAATAGATGCCAGTCTATTTGTGTCAATACTATCTTCCAAATTTGATTTTTAAAAAATGAAGGCTCTCGAAAATACAAGAGTTATGACAATATCTAAGAGATAAGAAGATTTTTTTTTGAAAGTTTATGCACACTATACATACAGAACTATACATACAAGCTAAGGTGTGAGCACAAATGCCAATTCACTCTTAGGCCTATGGACAATTTTCTCAACTGCACTTTGAGGGCTATTGTACATTTGTTGATTTCTGATGATGCTGCCTTTGTGTAGGCTTTGACTGTGATGCATTTGCTAGTGGTATGAAGCTGTTGTGTTGCATTTGCTGCTGATATACATCACTCTTAATTTTTGAACTTCTTGCATTGTATCGTTAGTCTATGCAGTTAGTCTTGAATTAAAGTAGAACCATTTAGCATTGAATTCTGAATAGAGGCGAGTCTATTTGAGTCAATACTGTCTTCCAAATTTAATTTTTTTTAAAAAAACGAAGGATCTTGAAAATACAAGACCTATGACAATATCTAAGTCATAAGAAGATTATTTTTTTGAAAGTTTATGCTATGTAACAGAAACTATATATACAAGTTAAGGCATGCACACAAATGCCAATTCACTCTTAGGCCTACGGACAGTATTCTCTCAACTTTGAGGACTATTGTACTTTTTTTTATTTCTGATGGTACTGCCTTTGTGTAGGCTTTGACTGTGTTGTATTTGCTGGTGGTATTGAAGCTGTTGTGTTGTATTTTCTGGTGTTCTTAATTTTTGAGCTTCTTGCATTGTACATTCATCAAGCAGATTTCTGTTTAATATATCTCAAAAGAAGTAATGTTAAGGAATAGTTTTAAAATGGAATTGTAATAAAATTTATTATTGAATTTTATTTTTTTAATCTCCTGCAATAGATTATCAAATGAGCATGGTTTTGTATAAATTCTTCTCTTCCTCTACATAGGAAAATTAAAAAGTTATCGTATAATTCTGAATTTTAAGTGAATGGTCAATACTAATATACTTCAACACACTAGTGCTTGTATCATAAATTGTATCATCTACAGAGAAATACAACAAAACTATTTTAAGTCTTGTCAATTCCAAAGAAAAATATCTGCAATATTATTTTAATGTTTATATCACACAAAACCACAAGTATCATAAGTTTATTTCTCTAACACAAGGCTTTTAAAATTCATAATGAGAGAGAGAGAGAGAGAAAAGAAGAAGGAAAAAAAAAAAAAAAAAGACAAGAAATTTGGAATTTCAAATAACTTTTTTTAAAACTGCCTGTAGAGACAGCTGAGAAAATAATAATTTCAGATGAAAAGTTTTTCTTTCATTTTATGTAATAAAAAATATATAGTATAAATTCAAGATATCTATAACACATATTTTTAAGGGCTTACTTTCTTTGTCCAGAGCCAGTACAATGCAAGCAATCCTTGGTCGCAGTCCTTATAGCAAGTGGTGAAAATCCATCTCCATGGCAATGAAAACAGTATTCCTATAAAAGTTATTTTTATATTTAATTTAATATAAAAATGTCATGAACCTCGAAAATATTCAATCTGATATTTTCGAAATACACCATGAAAAGCTGAAAAAGCAAAATATAAATCATAGTTAAAGTCCTACGGTAGATGGGGTATTTAATGCACCCTAATCCCGAACTGAGGGTTTGTAGCCGAATAACAAATCCGCTAGTCCAAAAGTGTACTTCGACCGATGGATGTTATTTGGCTTATAAAGTATACACCACATATTCTACCATCAGTGAGTAATACATTTGCGCCAAGCGGTGGTGATGTTTTGACTGTTGTATTCAATGTGCTGCCAACTTTTGCAGCCGGTAGAGGGCGCCACAACAGCTATACGAAGCTGTATATGAAGCTTGCTTATTCAAGGGCGCTGATCACGTCCCGGTCACCATTACGGCAGATGCAGATTGTCCGAGACCCGAACTTAGGGCTTGTAGCTGAGTAACATACCCATTAGTCCAAAAGTGCCCTTCGTCTGAGGGATACTATCTTGCTTATAAAGTACATAATGCATTTATGGGCCGGGATGGCCTGGTTGGTAGAGCGTTGGACTCGTACTCCTTAGGTTACGGGTTCGAAGCTCACTAGCCAAAAGATTCCCCTAGTGTAAAGGCGGCTGGCGCTCGTTAAATCTGTTCGTGGTCGCAAAGTCCTCCATATCGAGAGTAATATCACTGGGGGGACTGGGCCAGGGGTGATCGTTCCCTGTTCCAGGTCTAAATTACGATCTGAGATGAATGAATGAATTTGCATGAATGTAGTCCACCCCCTAAAAGGGTTGTAACGTGTGAGTAGCTAAGTCGTATTCTTGGCCTTAGATGGCGCTACTTGCAAAACAAAGAGACGCATTTCTTAGGCTTAAAATCTGCTGATCGTATCAGCGGGGGCTTGTCCAAGGTAAGTGCCATTAGTCACAACACACACACACACACACACACACACACACACACACACACACACACACTGCATTTATATCTAAGAAGACAATCACTATTCTTAAAAATTAAACTGAAATTTTAGAAAAGGTCTGCTTGGACAAGAACACTTTAAATTAGTTTTTTCTTTCGAATTCGAGGTATAGAAAAAGTATTGTGATCGTCAAAAAAATTCGAACTCGAGATGTTAATGAATCGTCACACTTCAGGCCACCCTGAATGCGGAAAACATATTTTTCTGTATGCCTGTCCGCGACAAAGGTAACAATAAAACGCTTTGAGCTATACAGCTGAAATTTGATACATGGGCTTAATATCAAATCTGTAGATTTCAATTAAATTTTAAATGAAATATATCCTGTCTAGCTATTCCAGTACAAATGAACTCGGTTACTACAAAAGGTGATAAAACTATATAAATAAAATCTAGCGTTTAAAATGTAGATCTTTGCAACTTTTCAGACAAAATCTGACAAGGGGTTGATAGTTAGTAGGATGCATTTTCACATACATGTAAACGCAATGACTTAAAACAATGAAATTCCAAATATCTTCTTGCGACTGTGAATTCTTGTGAAATTCTGATTTTGATCAAAATACATATACGTACGATAGATTTAATAAAACTGCCAGATTCACACCTAGTATCCTTATATAACAATTATTCTCTAACGTTATGCATGGGATTCGAAGTTATGGTCCACATTTTAATACGGTACGAGTGAATTATACTTGTATTATAGAATATGCAACAAAGCTTCGAGAAGACAGCAGCTTCTTCACATATTCTTCTGTGTAATGCAAGGTCTCGGCTCGTGGGCCGCAGGGTTTCAGGTTCCAAACCCGGTTCCACTGAAGGACCGTTACGTAAGCGGGTATGTTGCACGTTTAATCCGTCAGGCCAAACGTCTTCTCGCTGATGTGGTGTGGAGAGAGGTTAAAAGCTCAGATGTTTACCCCGTCATCTGACCGCAGTTAAAAATTACTAGTTCTTATTACCTTGGTTTTGTAATGGATCTCGTAATTTTGAACCGTGGTTAGATGACGAGGACGGGACGTAGGCTGTCTGATTGAAGCTGAATCAAATCGTATATGAAGTATCCAATCGCCTTTTGGTGAATCGGCAGCTGGGATTAAATTGTTTGTTTTATCGGCACAAGAGCCAGAAAAGGCCATACTGCGGTATGCATATGGTCAATAAGAAACAAAAATATTAAAATTCAAACAGCTTTCAAAAGGCTCCTATAAGTCTATGATAAAATTCTGGATCAACTCAATGATGTGTCAGGCAAATACGGTGATTTGCATAAAATGGCAAAAGCCAATTGCTTTCAAAATTTTAAAAAGGTTTTCGTGAGTATTTTTCCCCTATAGCATCCGCATGGTCAAAAATGCAAATGATGAAAACGGAAATCAAGACATTCTATTAATATGAAGAACTGTTAAAATTATTTGGTATTTGGAGCAAAAAGGAGCTCGATCACCTAATAAAATATGTTTATGCGTTAATAGAGGGTGAGCAATGTGGAATCTAGTCAATTTGACATCGAGCGTACGCATTGGGAGACAAGAACATGGTTTCATACAGTATAATTTATTATTTATCTGATGGCTCCATGGTTTTTTTCCCATAATAAAAAAATATATGTTTTGAGAAAACGTTCTTCGTCAGAGAAAGGTATTTCATGTTGCATGAACAATGTGGCTGTTTTCGGAGCATTGTCCGCCTGTTTATTTCCAGCTATACCTACATGACCTGAAATGCAGCAGAATAATATTTTAAAACCTCTATTTGGAAGTCTTGAAAAGACAAGATTTCCAAGGCAATTGGATGATGGACGCAGCTAAAGCAAGGCTATAGAAAAGCCTAGCAACCGTTTGGAGAAACGTTAATGAATAGTTATGCGGATTCTCGCCTCCTGCTGAGTTCAATCGAGTCGCTCTGTTCTGTTGTTTACTATCGTTTACGATTTAAAAATGTAAAACTCATCTCCCCTTGAAGATACACGTGTTCGAACATTGTTACTTTTGGCGGGCGGTGAGAGGATTTTTTCCTTTGTTGTGCATTTTGTTTCTCCCGCTTTGATGTTACCCTTTGGACTTGAATGGAGTCAGATAATGGATCACACATGCGTTTGCGGCCCTTTGAAGAAGGAAACTGTGTCAAACCCCCAGATGTAGCTATTTCTTCTATGGACCAACCAGCTGGAATAAGTTTTGATAATGAGCAACATATGCGTTTTACGACCTTTTGAAGAAAGAAGTACTGAAACCTCCATATGAGAATTTTCCTCTATTGTGAACTTTCTGCTAGGGGCGTGGATGAGTAGAAAATATTCCCAAGGTTAACTGCTGACAATTGGGAATATTTCTGAAGAATTATTGGATGATCGGCATCTCCAGTGCGCCAATGCAAACCTGAGAAGCGGAGTTTGACCGAGGTTAAAATGGAAGGTTTTGAAAGGAAGAGAGCTGATACGACGAGGAGCCCAGCAGATCCGAGACGAACTGTGAGCTGAACTGAAGAGCTGGACAGTTGAAGAAATACCCCGTGATCTCGAATTTATTGATTAAAGATCTACGAAAGTAATCCGTAGATCACTTGGGCTACTGCAATAGCCGGATACGCTAACACTCTGTTAGTTTTCCCTTGTGATAGTCGTGAACTATTATACCAGATGTAAATATTTCCCTGCATATTAACCTAGAGGACGTGTCGTTGCTTTTTGTTATTGTATAAAGCTGTAAATAAAACATTTGTGTTTAAACGCTACCCGTTTATTTGATCGACCAGAATCAAGTGATTACAAAGACTTGCGAATTGCTTTTTGTTGTAAGCTGCTTGTGTACGCCTCGGCTGAGTATTTGTTGCGTTTTCCTGTTAATAAACGTTGTTATTTGTTCTTGAGACTTGCTGTTATTTGTTATTACACCATACACCGATTACAAGCGAATCTATCGTTCGAATTTTAACCAGAGTTTGAATTTATGTAACAATGTGAAACAGGATCCTTCTTTGGCTTTGGATATTGAAAAAAAAATAACGCAATCAGATATTTGATGAAGCAATGAAAACATCTGGGTTTCATCACTTACCACGATGGAAAATGCATGCATATAAAATCATTAAATTGGTTTTAAAAAGTAATGGTGAAATGTTGAATACTTGCAAATCATCTGCTTTTTAGCTGTTAAATGATGAATACTCACATATCCTTTACCGGAGCAGGTATTACATCGCTTTCGCCCAGGCCCACCGCAGACATGGCACACTTTAATGGAGGCTGTGTAAGGAACTTCTAGCTGTACGGCATGATTCGTAAAATATGAGGGAGGGGACGAAGGAATGTCCCATGGGAAAGGGGCTTCTCCGGAATCCGGTCTTTCCACTGGACCTCCTGCAAAACAATTCAAGAAAATGGACAATTGAAAGTATTAATAGGGGAAAAAATTAGTATAATATTCAGGATTGTCTTAAAAATGTGAATATTTAATATTATCAAATTCCATTTCTGACAATTCAGTCATTTTTTTTTGAAATGCTAATTTTTTCTTATGTGGCGCTAGCTTCATAAGAAAGATAACATCTACGATACCAAAGTCGACTTTTGGTACAGTGGTCATGTTACTCGGTTAATGGCCCTAGCGTCGAAGGTTCGTATCGCGACTTTCAATCGGTACATTGGTGATCTTGACAACGCAGACTCTCGCAACAATCGTGGCGTCATCTATCCACAACAAAAGTCGTTAAATTCACTTGACGAAAAGTAAGCAAGCAAACAAATCCGCCAACCTTACTTCCCGCAAGCAAAGCAAAAAAGTCGTCAGACTCACTTGACGCAAGCAACAACTCGCCATAACGCTTGGCGCCATAAAAATCGTTCGTCCATAAAAATCGTTCATTAGCCAGATAACATTTACGATATTGAAGTCGAATTTTGGTGTAGTGGTCATGTTTCTCGACTACTGAGCCTAGCATCGCATGTTCGTATCGCGACCTTTAATCGGTACAGTTACATATTAGAGCTGGCTTAATGTCCTAATAGTAATTATTAAGTTATTAGGGGCACAGTAGTCAATAAAAACAACAAAAAAGAGAGGAATGCATCTGTAACTTTATTATTTATAATCGTATCTAGACTAATTTGGTGTCGATGAAAGTGACTCTAGGAGATAGACTATTAAGACAGACACTCATTAACCGCGTTAATTAACTACTATCTGGAAAATTTCTATTATGGCTATCATTTATTTTTACTGAATCGGTTTGTCGTAATGAAGTTAAATTTTTAATAGACTTTTTTTATTATTTAATGGTGTTTATTTAGTTATTAGTGGTGCAGTCGTCAACAAAAACAACAACAAAGAAATTAATACTTCTGCAGCTTTATCATTTATTATCGTATCTCCACTAATTTGGTGTCGATGGAAATGACTCCAGAAGAAAGACTTAAGAACTCATTAACTGAGTTAATTAATTACTATCTCGAAACTCTTCCATTACGGCTATCGTTTATTTTTTTTACTGAATCGACTTGTCGTAATGAAATTAAACTTTTAATAAACTTTTTTTATTATTTAACAGTGTTTATTTGTTATTAGTGGTACAGTTGTCACCGAAATCAACAACAAAGAAAGGAATATTTCTATAACTTTATCATTGATTATCGCATCTTCACTAATTTGGTGCGAATGGAAATGAATCTATTAGAAAGACTATTAAGACAGACAAATTAATCGAATTAGTTAACTACTATCTGGAAAATTTCTATTACGGCTATCATCTTTCTTTAAATTATTGAACTGATTTGTCGTGATGAAATTAAACTTTCAACAACATTTTATAAAATTCTCAAGATAATTACAAGAGTTCTAGAATTTCGAAAAATGATGATTCCAATGTTAAATGGGTTTTAAGAACATTCAACGATATCTCGGAAACTAATACATATTTCTTAAAAACTTTTTCACTCATCTGAAATTAATTATCATATTTCATAAAGTCATGAAATAAATGCATAAATAACACAAATGTAACGTTTTTTAATGAACTTTTAAAGATGAATATGGAAAAAATGTGAATTGCACCCTAGTAAAATTTTTAACATGAGAGCAAAAGTGACATGATAAAAAAAACCGATTTTACTTTTCTATTATCAAGCTGACGCTTATTTAATACTAACTTTTACCCGTGACTTCGTACGCATGGAAATTTTGATGTGCATGCGTGAGAACTGGCGGTCTGATCACAATGAAAAATGTTATCATATCGTATCATTATGGTGTGCTGATAAAAACCATTTTCGTCGACAAACAAAAATCTTTTCGGCAAATTTTTGCGAGATGGTCGAATGTGGCGCGAACGGCAGCAATAGAGTTTTCAATCGTAAGGTTTCGATGAACGCTGCATACAAATTAATGGAAATATAAAATAAAAATAAATGCAGTAATATGGAATGCACGCACAAAAATTTAATTTGAAAATAATGAAAATAGGCAAAAGGAAAACGTACAGCAAGGAAAAAATCAAGAGAAATGAACAGGAAAGATCAAATTACAACAACGTAAAAAAAATTATGGCAATACAATCCCGAACAAAGCGCTGTCGAAAAATTGCCAACCTCGCATAGCACCAAATGGTTGTATATAAAAATTAGCTTTTACTACAAAACTAAAGACAATTACTTTACAGTGTGTACTTGAAATAAATAAAAACAGCAAACCAATTATTCAAAATCGTTTTGCTGATCAGCCTGATCAAAACAAAATCACTGTTGAAAATACAGGTGACAACAATTAGAACACACTGCGCTTACCTGAATTTTCAACGCTAGTTAGGGGTAACGAAATATAGACCAGAAATTTTAATTACCTTCATTATATTTTATTTTGATTCAAAAGTGCTTTAGAATGAATCCGAAAGATAGATCATAAACGATGTTTAATTTTAAATGCATCAAACACTAATAAAATAAACAGAATCGTTTGAAAAAATCGGTCGAAAACATGTTAAGCCTAACCTCATTAGCGTTGGGGGGGGGGAACTGAAGTCTTACTCCTTTGGAGGTGGGGAAATGAAGATTTTTGGCGGGAAAGTTAGTTTTTAATTAATGAAAAATGAACCACTCAATTAACCGGAATAAATAGTAGCCTATGTCCTATTCTAGACTATAATCTATCTCTGAGCTAAATTTCATCCAATTTTGTCCAGCTGTTCTGGCGTGATAGACTAACATCATCCGTCAAAATTTTCAAATTTATACTAGTAGTACAGATAAAGTCCCCGATGAGTTGGCTCTTTATGCAAGGAGCTTTCAGCAAAAAAAAAAAAATATTGAATATGTCTAAAGAACTATTAGGAATTTAAGAACGGAATTTAATCTATATACATGAAAAGACCTGCTGAATCGAATTAGAAAAATCTTGG
>JAOUZG010000678.1:1618315-1632616 GCA_026289955.1 Argiope argentata | reverse complement strand
ATATATATATATATATATATATATATATATATATATATATATATATAGGCAGGGTGTGAGATAATAGTAGGAATTGAATAACTAAAAGTAAAGCTTCTTTAACAATCCTTACATGTTTTATGTCTTGTCAATTTTCACGACAATCATTTTGATTCATTTTATTGGACCTTTAATAAACAAAAAGTCATCAAGGTTGAACATAAAAACTAAGAAACTGCATTACATTGAAATTATTTTTCGTAATGTACAGGGTCAGGTTTTTGACTAGGCAGTCTTTGGATCACTGATCAAAGAGATCGATTAACTAATATTATTTGTTGCCAAATTAAAAACAGAAAACTAGTAAAAACAGAAAACTAGTAAGTACAATGAGTATGTTCACATTCGTATAAATATTAAAACCATTATTAAAACAATGCGAGAACATAACACGATAATTAAAAGAAGAAAATTTCATTGGTAAGATAAATAACATCTTATCGTTTATGATCTTCTTGTTCGATCATTAGATCTTCTTTAACCATTATATGTTCATGCGTAGAACATTTTTACAGCATTTTTTTTTTGTCAGCCCGAGAATTTGAATGGATAGATAGAAAAATACTTATAGACCTTTTTTGACAAAATTGAATTTTTTTCCATCTTTATCTTTACTTATAATAAAGCACAATGTGTGTGTGTGTGTCTGTTGGCGATGTACAGGCCAGACCGTTCGACCGTTAGCTACCAAATTTGGTATATGTATACCTCGGGTGACGGGAATGTGCCCTTCGGTGCCCTTTTTTCAATTTTCAATTAAAATTTTAATTAAAAAATAAGCCAAATTTTGACGTTTTTTCGCATTAACTTCCGAAAATAGTACAGTACAAAATTGATTTTTGCATCAAGTTAAAGCGCAAAAAATTAGCTTTTCAATTATACTAATGTTTTGACTTATAAGTTAAAACTCTATTTTTAAGGAATTTTTAAACATTTAATTTAATCGTATTTTTTTCAACAATTTATTTCGTATAAAATAAAAATAAAATTTTATCTTCTCGAGGATCTCAAAAAAATCAGCTTTTAATAAGATGTTGCCATCACATTTTCAGAAGTTCTGATTTAAAAAAAAGTTAATTACTACGAAAAATAAAACAGAAAAATATTATTTACATCACGTGATTATATGAAATGAAATAAATAGGAAATGTGATATTTTTTAAACCGTAAATGCAACAGAAAATTTTTTCTTGATCGTTTGCAATATCAAACTTATTCATTCAATTAAAGAATTAAAGTAAATAGAAATACAAAGTAAAAATATATTTCAAAACCGTGACAGTTAAAAGTGAAAAAGAATTTTTAGAAAAGCGCCAAACGATAATCTTCTGAGAGCGAGATTAATTATTTAAAAGCAAGAAATCTTTAACGAACTTTAAAAATGAGGTCATTTCAAAGAAACGACGAACAAAAAGCAATTGATAGTAAGTAACAGTAAAATATTTTTGCATTCTTTTTTTTAATCTTTAAAACAATAAGACATGTTTTGAATTGTTACTTTTACTTATGTGAAGAAGATATATTGTACAAATCAAAGAATTCGCCTTCGTGATTGTAATGAATCATGCGAAATAAAAACGCAACTGCTTTCAAGGAAGCATACATAATATTAAAGCTATACTGGTAAAAGCAGGTCAGCTATTTGAAAATGCATCTTCTTTCAAACAAGCATACGTAATAATTAATAATGCAAAATTTGTAAAAGCATATAAAACTATTTTTACCCGCATATTTCGAAGACATCAAAACTTTCTAACCGAAACAATATCATGTTCTCAAATGAGAAATAATAAATCAACTATCATTCCAAATTAAATATAAAAAATTACATTTTCGGAACGTGTCTGCATAAAATGAAACAAATATGAAACATGATATTTTTGGAAAATAAATGCATGGAAACGTTTTCTATGATATTTTACTATACATATATTGCTAATCCAACTAACAGTTTTATTTAAGGCAAATATGGCTTAACATCAACAAGACATCTTCTGTAATCGGAGCAAAACATCTAATTTCTTAATTTTTTGGTAGAGACATAAATTTCTTTACAAATGGCCAAAGTGAAATATATAATTAGTAGCTTGAGGGAAAAAATGCTAATGAATTAAATTTTTACATTCATCATCTGCTGTGTGAATCATATTTTACAAAATATTCTTGTGACAGTAAGTCCTTAAATAAAAAAGTGGCATTCCAATCAACTAAATCAGTCATCAAAGCTGATCGATCTATGAAAATTTCAACATAACTATTCGATATAAACTGGCGATTTTAGATCACTTTATCAAGATATCAAAGAAGCCAATCAGAGTTACTCTAGAATAATTGGTCTAGATTATGATAATGATGATTGCTCTAAACTTGCAATATTCAGAACTGAATAAATCAGCCAGATTTGAAGAAGATAGAAATGCTTATTTATTTATTTAGAAGTTGAAATATTAAGAATATTTTACAAATATGAATCTATAAGACCAAAGGAATTTAAAACCATAATTTTTAAAAATATATTTATAAACCTAAAAAAATATTATTTAGAACATTTATATACATCTAAAAATAAAATTAAGAACTGAAGATTTCAATTAACCTGTGCAATTTTTGATAATAATTCCTTGAGATCTTATAAATTATAAAAAAAAAATTATAATGTTTCAATTTCTGTATTGAAAATAAAATTTCAATGTCGGACAACTCTGCTTTCAGTTCTTAGTTTTATTTAAAGGCGTGCTTAAATTGAATTCTTTATTTCTTTATATTAATTGAAGTTTCATCATTTCCACCTTAATTTAAAACTGAATTTTACGTGCACTGATAGAAAATCAGAGAGAGATGCGGACTTCAAAGATAGGACTGCTTAAGGCCTATATAATAATATAAGTGAATTATATGACTATCGAAATTTGAAGCTTAAAAATATTTTGCTGAAAAATTTATTATGAGACCAAGTTATATAAAAAAAATTGATTCAACTCTTTAGTTGGCATTTATACTGGCGAACCGACTGGTCGCCAAAGGCGGCTAGTACATAATATAAATGTAGGATACCCCACAGAGCTATTTTATATAACCATAATCTGCCGTCATTTTTGTTTTATCAACATCCTATGATGGATGTCATGCAAAGCGAGAATTGTAAAAGGTTAGATCATTTCCCAGAGGACGATACTTTTAATTAGCACAACATTCCAGAACAGCATCATCTATCGAGTTTTTGAAAAACTGTTCAAATTACTATTGAGCCAGAGGCCCCACTAACATCCATAAAAGAAAGACGTCTGTCTTCAGGCGTTAGCGATTCCCGCTCGCGAAGCTACGCGACTACGCGGTAATATATTTTCAGTCGTAATGTTTTGTTACTTCTAACATCCTCCTAGAGGAAATAATCTTTCTTTTTATTTAACATCTCCATGTTTTAATTCTTTTAATATTTCCCTGTAAATACTCCCTCCTGTAGATATTTCCCTTTAACTCTAAATAAATTCTTTTATTATTTTTTTAAAGAAGTTCCTTCATCCTTCGTTTGCATTATTTTAATCTTGGTTCCGAAACTAACCCGTAAATATTAAAAAAACCCTAGGCATCACACCACTAAAACCTCTCTATCTGAAAGATCTACTTTTTTTTAAAGGTTTGGTTAGACTCCCTCATAAATATTATCTTGAAATTTTATAAGGCATTGCCTTCTTTGTTTGACATATCTAATTGGAAATGCAAAAGAAAATTCGCAGAATGGGGGGGGATTTAAATTATTTTTTCAAATTTTAAATTTTTTATTCATTTAATTTATTTATTTGATCGTTCAATCCACAGGAGATACGAGATTTAATATCTCGTATTTAAATCATTCCCTTTAGATAAAGACTTTTCGTTAAAAAAAAGGGACAAATCGGTAGTCCCTCCTTATATAGCTCGAGATCTGAGAGGATCCATAGCGGTATATTTTGAATGGATAAAATTATAACTAAAACTAATAAATTGGTTGATACCGTATATTGCTAATAAAAATTAATTATTTATACTTCGATAAATTTGTTAAAAATTAATTTTACTTCAATGTAAACTATAAAATTTTAAATAAATCTGAATTATAAAATTTTCGATAAATTAATATTAAATCCGATTTGTAGAT
Organism: Argiope argentata; assembly: GCA_026289955.1. Taxonomy (NCBI): domain Eukaryota; kingdom Metazoa; phylum Arthropoda; class Arachnida; order Araneae; family Araneidae; genus Argiope; species Argiope argentata. The sequence continues at coordinate 1,628,439 of JAOUZG010000678.1, read as the reverse complement.
AAATCGAATTTTATTTCTTATTCAGAATACAGCCAAGATACAATCAATGATTACATTTAATGTGGCGGGATAGATATGCGGCTCTGTTGATAAAAATTCCCTCGGGTGGCCCCCTAGCAACAGTTATTTAGAAGACATTTCAGTTCTCAAATGTATTTTATTTATTAAAAATATATTCATAAAGTATAATATTTCGTATAAAAATTATGTGACTCTCTTAGCAACCACTCAAAAGTTGCTACATAAACACACCTTAATACTTATCTATAATTAAATGGTTGGAACTTGACAGCTTGATGTACACAGAATGACTCGCCACATTACTCGTTATCAAAGTAAACATAATAACCGAAAACTCTTATCAAAATGCACTAAGGAACGAATTACATAATGCAAGATAATGTTATTTCACGACAATCATTTGATTCACGAGTACTTGTAGAAATATTCTTGGGTGCTTTGATTGCAGAAAGAAAATACTGGAATAAAAACTACTGAGAAGACAGAAGTGCATTATTGTTCTTATCGTTTAATTATGTTTTTTTCTATGTTCTATCATACCCAATATGTATTCTGTATCAAAACTATGTTTGAAATTGATTAATCATCAACATTCGACTACATAAACTTTAATACTACAAGTAATCAGAAATAATTTTAAGAACAAATCTTAAACCATTTTCTCTGTTCCAACTTTATGTAAAAATTTTATTTTTCAATTCTTGCCATTAGTTCACACTCACCATATATATTGTTACAAGTGGGCGGGAGCCACGGAAGCACGCTAAAGTTGGCGACGTTTGATGAGCTTGGCGCCAGCCGGGTTGGTTTTGCGAAAGGAATAGTCTGGCAGCCACTGGATCATACATGAAGCGCCGCGTTGTTTCACGTGCTTTTGGGCGCGAGCTCGGTCGGCTATATAAAGGACGGGAAGTCGTAGTTCTCGCAGTTGGTTCTTTTTTCCTCTTGGAAGTGAAGCGTCTCGCTGGACTAGCGGATTACTTTTCTCGCTTATTATTAAAGAGCTGTGTTTACGTTTGCTGTTAACTTTGTATTATTGAGCTCGCTGTGATTTACTGTTTGCTGTGTTATACGATAGCTGTTTTGTAGTCTGTGTTTATTGTGCGTTTGCATTTACGCTGTGACTATTGACTGCTGAATTGTGTTTATCTGAAGTTTTACTTTGTCAAGTCACCCTGTAAATACCTGTAAATAAATTTGTTTGTGCTGTCCTCAAGTAAAGTCCATTCAATCCGAACCCGCTACGCTAAAAGCATAACGATATTACTTTTTTCATTATTTTGAAGGAAAATTAAACATGGAGCAAGTAATATAATGCAATAAATTACTGTTATCAAACAAAATGTAATTAATTACTCGTCAAAACTTACGACTGTATTCGCTATATATCCCCTTCCCCTTCAAAAAAACTTATACTGAAAGAAAATCATGAAAATCTAATAACCCACCAATTTTGAAAAAAATCGAAATTCGTTACGTTCCAATAAGTAGACATCACTACTCTTAAACCTTCATATTTATAAGATCCACTGCATCTTTAAAGGTTTTAACTGAAATGGCCAACAGTTATAGCTTCAATACATACTAGGAATATGCAAAAGGAACGGAAACAAGAGGACAAACGAGACAAGTAGTTACAGAATCATGTAGTGTGAATTTTAAGTGAGCTAAAACATCAGTCGAGCTAAAACATCAGTGTGTCAGTATATCAACCTTAACACTGTAAAGAAGTTGTAAAACTTTCCCTCCTTTCTAAGAGACACATGTTTGAACGTTATTACATCTGGTCAGCTGCGGGACGATTCCTACCTTTGTGAATTCTCCCCCTTTAGTGTCACCATCTGGACGTGAATAGAGTCTAGATAATTAACCACCCATGCGGTTTACGGCCCTTTGAAGAAGGAAACCGTGTCTAAATCTCAGATGTAACTATTTCTCCCATGGGACCACCCGAACTTGATACAGTCTAGATAATGGACCACACATGTGTTTTACGGCCCTTTGAAGAAAGAAGTGCTAAAACCTCCAGATGTGAATATGTACCTATTGTGAGGATTCTGCTATGGGCGTGGAGGAGTAGAAAATATTCCCACGGTTAACTTCTGACCACTGAGAATATTTTTGAAGAATTATTGGAGGATCGGCATCTCCACTGCACTAATGCGAACCTGAGAGGCGGAGTTTGACTGAGGTTAAAATGGAAGGTTTTGAAAGGACTAGACGACGAGACAAGCTTATCTGACAGCTGAAGAGATACACGTGATCTTGAGTTTATTGATTAAATATCTATCGGAGGTAATAACGTAGATCTCTTGAGTACACGCAGCAGCCGGATACGCTAACAGCATGTTAGTTTCTTTGTATTGGCCGTGGAACTGTTAACCTAGATGTAAATATTTTCCAGCATACTAGTTTAGATGAGGACGAGTTGTTGTTGCTTACTATTATTCGTGAGGACGAATTGTTTGTAAAATACTGTGATTCGTGAGGACGAATTGTTTGTAAAATACTGTGATTCGTGAGGACGAATTGTTTGTAAAATACTATGACTCGTTAGACAATTACTTTTGCCACACGATTGAGCGAGTGATCTAAGATAATGGGGTGAAATATAAATAAAGAAAATGAAATCGTTGACCGTAAATTTCAAGTTATCAAGTGAGATCATTATTATTTTTAAGTCATTATTAATTAATTTGAGTCATTAACCAGTTTACACCGGTTTTCAATAATTACAGAAATTTTCTATCAATTACGAGACCCCCCCTCTCTCTTTATATTTTTAAACTTTCAATTTCAATTTTTCTAACTGGCAAACAAAGTTCTGGAGCTCTGGATTTTGAGATGAAATAACAGCTATGATGTCATAGTTTTCCGTCAACCTTTTAAAAACGCATCTGCTCTCAAAAAAGAATACGTAATAACAAAGCAATATTGATAAAAGCGGGTCAATCCTTTAAAAATGCATCTCCTGTCAAAGACGCATACATAATTATAATGCAATACTGTCAAAAGCAGGTAAATATTTTTTGCTCGCAAATTTCGGAGACATCAAAACCTCCAAACCAAAATAACTTGTGCTCACATGATAGTATAATGAATTAAAAATCAGAAACAATAAAATTTTTGACAACAGAATATATTTTCCAAAAAATTATCACAGGGTGAATTGAAAAACAAAACAACACAAGACTAATAATATATTTTACTATTACTTTTGATATTTTGAATCACGCTGATTATCCCACAATGGTCAAAATCAGAATGTTCTAGAATGCTGGAAATAATATTTCAGCATAATAAGCGCCGGATAGTAAAAAGTTGAAATCACCGCCTTGTGCAAATCATGGAAAATGCGTCCGGAAGACAACGTGATAACGGACATTAACCAAAATCCGGGAATATTCAAATGTCTGGTCACACAGTTTAAGAAGACATTTCATAATAATACTGCAGGATTTTCCAGTTTCGCACCTCATATAATATAAGCCAACGACTAAGATTTAAACGAGACCAACTGATATCTTTCTAAGCCAGCAGATAATAATAGCTCTTTTTCTCGGTTCATACGTTGATGACATCTCCGCAAAAGCCTCATACTACGTTTCAAAGAACCGGCGAAAAACCATTTGGCACGGATAGACAAAGGTGGAACGGGACCGAAAGAAAAAAAGATGACGATATGCATCCACATTTTGAGCGAAGTCCAAAATTCCGGGGGAGTGCGGAAGTAAAACAAGATACGTTGAATATTAAGATGGATGCATCTTTCTTTCGCGGAAATATAAATCGTTGAATTCTCAGGGATGACCTTGGCGAAAGAGTAGGAGTGGAATAATATTAAGAAGGATTAATTTGGCAAGAGTTCAATGTGAATGAAAGAGTTGGGATAAACATGGAATGGAGCTTGATTCGAGAGAGTTCCGTGGATCTCATCTATCGAAAAGCTGGCTTTTAAGCAAAGAAAGAGGGCAGATGAAGGCAGATTTAATTAGAAGAAATGGAAGAAATTTTATTTATAGATATCACAGCAAAAAATACTTAAGCCAATGATCTTTAAACTAAAGGGTCTACTGTCTTATAGGAACATGAAATCTGTACCAAGATTAATGTATGTGTATGTCTTCGTGCATACTGGCACGATAAGCTAGGCCATTGGCTATGAAGATGGCAGACTTCGCGCATATATATACTTTGGAGAGTGGAAATATGCACCTCAGAGGGATTTATTAAAAAAATTAATAAGAATTTAAATTAATTTTTCCTTTCAATTTCCAAAAATGATTAACACAAAAAAATTCATGCCATGTTAAAATTTTTAAAAAATAATAATATAACTTTTTTTTATTTTTAATTAAATTTTTTAAAATAACAATATAACTGCTCTTTATTTTTAACTAAATTTTTAAAAAGTAACAATATAATCGTTTGCTATTTTTAAGAGGGATATTTCAATAATTTAAATTAATTTTTCCTTTCAATTTCCAAAAACTACAAATAAAAAAATATGCCATGTTAAAATTTTAAAAAATAATAATATAGCTCTCTATTTTTAATTAAATTTTTAAAAATAGCATTATAACTGCTCTCTATTTTTAATTAAATTTTTTAAAAATAATATAATTGCTCGCTATTTTTAAGAGAGATATTTTAAACATTTAATTTAGAATTTAAATTAATTTTTCCTTTCAATTTCCGAAAAACTATAAGTCAAAAAAATTCCTGCCATGTTAAAATTTTAAAAAATAACAATATAGCTCTCTATTTTTAATTAAATTTAAAAAGAGTAACACCATAATTGCTTGCTCTTTTTAAGAGGGATATTTTTAACATTTAATTTAGAATTAATTTTTCCCTTCAATTTCCGAAAAAGATAAGCAAAAAAAAAAATTATGCCATGTTACAATTTTAAAAAAATAACAATATAACTGCACTCTATTTTTAATTAAATTTTAAAAAAGTAACAATATGATTGCTTGCAATTTTTAAGAGGGATATTTTAAACATTTAATTTAGAGTTTAAATTAATTTTTCCTTTCAATTTCCGTAAACTATAGGTCAAAAAAATTTATGCCATGTTAAAAATATAAATAACAATATAACAACTCCCTATTTTTAATTACATTTTTAAAAAGTAACAATATGATTGCCCACTATTTTTAAGAGGGATATTTTAAACATTTAATTAAGAATTTAAATTAATTTTTCCTTTCAATTTCCGAAAACTAAAGGTCAAAAAAAATTTATTACATGTTAAAATTTTAAAAAATAACGATATAACAGCTCTCTATTTTTAATTACAATTTAAAAATAACTCTATAATTGCTTTCTATTTTTAAAAGGGATATTTTAAATAATTAATTTAGAGTTTAAATTAATTTTTCCTTTCGATTTCTGAAAATGATAAATACAAAAAAAAAAAATTATGCCCTGTTAAAATTTTAAAAAATAAGAATATAACAGCTCTCAATTTTTAATTAAATTTTAAAAAGTAACAAATATAATTGCTCGCTATTTTTCTATTTTTAAGAGGGATATTTTAAACATTTAATTTAAAATTTAAATTAATTTTTCCTTTCAATTTCCGAAAACTAAAGGTCAAAAAAAATTTATGACAAGTTAAAATTAAAAAAATAATAATAATATAACTGCTCCCTATTTTTAATTAAATTTTAAAAAAATTACAATATAATTGCTCGCTATTTTTAAAAGGGATATTTTAAACATTTAATTTAGAATTTAAATTAATTTTTACTTTCAATTTCTGAAAACTATAAGCCCCCCAAAAAAAATTTAAGCCATGTTAAAATCTTAAAAAATAAGAATATAACTACTCCCTATTTTTAATTAAATTTTAAAAAGTAACAATATAATTGCTCGCTATTTTTAAAAGGGATATTTTAAACATTTAATTTAGAATTCAAAAAAAAAATTTCCTTTCAATATCCGAAAACTAAAGGTCAAAAAAAATTTATAACATGTTGAAATTTTAAAAAATAACGATATGAAAGCTCTCTATTTTTAATTACATTTTAAAAATAACACTATAATTGCTTTATATTTTTAAAAGGGATATTTTAAACATTTAATTTAGAGTTTAAATGAATTTTTTCTTTCGATTTCTGAAAATGATAAGTGCAAAAAATTATGCCATGTTAAAATTTTAAAAAATAATAATATAACTGCTTTCTATTTTTAACTAAATTTGAAAAAGTAACAATATAATAGCTTGCTATTTTTTTAAAGGGATATTTTAAATATTTATTTTAGAATTTAATTTTTTCTTTCGATTTGCGAAAATGATTAGCACAAAAAACATTTATGCCATGTTAAAATTTTAAAAAATAATATAACAGCTCTCTATTTTTAATTACATTTTAAAAAAGTAACAATATAATTGCTCGCTATTTTTAAGAGGTATATTTTAAACATTTAATTTAGAATTTTAATTAATTTTTCCTTTCAATTTCCGAAAACTATAAGCCAAAAAAATTTAAGCCATTTTAAAATCTTAAAAAAATAAGAATATAACAATTCCCTATTTTTAATTAAATTTTTAAAAAGTAACAATATGATTGCCCACTATTTTTAGGAGGGATATTTTAAACATTTGATTTAGAATTTAAATGATTTTTCTTTTCAATTTCCGAAAACTATAAGTCAAAAAAATTTATGTCATGTTAAAATTTTAAAAAATAACAATATAACTGCTCTCTATTTTTAATTAAATTTTTAAAATAACACTATAATTGCTTTCTATTTTTAAAAGGGATATTTTAAACATTTAATTTAGAGTTTAAATTAATTTTTCCTTTTGATTTTCAAAAATGATAAACACAAAAAAATTTATATCATGTTGAAATTTTAAAATAAAAATATTATCCCCCTCTATTTTCAATTAAATTTCAAAAAATGATAATATACTTGCTTTCTATTTTTAATTAAACTTAAAAATAATTAAAGCATATTTTATAATGATAGGCAACAATGATGTTAGCAATCCATAGTAAATAGAGACAATTAATTGATATTTGTAACTATTCAGGACATTTTTTGAAATCTGGAAGACTGCTTTCCGTAAAAGAGAATGTATATTTAATGAGGATATAGAGTTGTCATAAAATAAATTTCCCGATATGGAGGTATCTATCTAAGTTAATGAGGTCTAATTCTAAAGCTAATGAATGGAGTAACATCAAATTGTTTAGACGCAATGAGAGATATAGAGAGATGCATTCACAAAAAAAACAAAAAACAAATCTGCTGTGCATATTTTAATGTATCGAGTCAGAACATCCTTTCTTGAACGGCCAAGCACCACGTGCTCGTGCAAATTGAATTATATTTTTTATTCATTTTATTTGTTTCATTTGAATGAGTCACTCTAGTATTGCAAACAATCCAAAAAAAAACCCCTTTGTCTCGCCTTTATAGTTGAAAAAATATCCTACTTCCTATTTACTTCCATTTATATAATCAAGTACAAAAAATGGCAATTTTCTATTTTTATTTGCTGTAATCATTAACTTATTTATTTTAATCAGAGCTTTTGTAAATGCAATGGCAACGCGTTATTAAAAGCTTCTCTAATAATTCTAATGCATATACAGATGATAACTCAAAATTAGAATGAGTTAAATTTGGTATGTGATCTTGCGTTTGAAATTTATTTTTATCTCAAATTTTGGTACTTATCAATCGAACAAAATGTGTCTAAAATATTTGATATTCCAGTAATAATATAACCGCATACAAGTAATTAATCGCCGAAGACCGCACGTTATATTCGGTAAAAACGCTTGATTCCCACTAAAGATCAATCTTTCGTAAATATTATTCATAAATATCAAATAGTTAATAAACAAAAACTGATTTTCTAGACTATATTTTGAAGCACACAGCTGTCACACGTGAAAACATACGTGTGCCTTGGTACGTTTCATGGATCAAGGCACATGTAGGCTATGACGGGACTGAAGCGGCGGACAAACTAGCCAAAACAGCGGATAGTGCTAATGCAGATCGAAATCTAATGGAGCTTCCAAGATCTCATCGGAAGAACATCCTCCAAACTGATATGATGAGAAGATGGCAAAAGGAATGGGAAGAAGGCGAAACAGGCCGTTCCACATATAACATAATACCGAAAGTTTCTCTTTACGCTGCCGACTGGAACAGAGCGGATGTCCTTTTCTTCACTGGACACGGCCCATTCCCGACTTACCTACACAGATTCCAACTAGCCAACTCTCCTCGCTATAGCTGTGGGGAAATAGGATCTCCAATTCACTGTGCCTACTCACTCTCACATGGTACTTGAGAAAGCCAGAAAGAAGTCTCGAAGAATAGTACAGGAGAGTTGCATCGAATATCCTTTCACGCGGCAAAATCAACTCCACAGTAAAACATATTCACAAATACCAAAACCTCTTCAAGACCTGCAGTAGTTGAGACCAGAGTTCCCCTCGTGATAATCCACCAAAATTATAACTTAAAAAGTCCCCTAAAAGTGCAGATCTCACAATGGAAAACAAGACCCCAGGACCCGGATGGCCGCTACGTATTTCTGACTCAATAGTGGTTGTTTATTTCCCATACATATATTTACAATTTAATTTGTCAATTTCTTTCCTTTTCAGTTGGTAATCTAATTCCCCTGTAAGTGCAACCCGTAATCACTCTCTCTCTCTCTCATCGTTATAGATTATCATACCGGATAACGCCATCCTATGGTACTATAACGATAAGATACTCTCTTATCGTTATAGTACCATAGGATGGCGTTATGTTATGTCACACGTGAAAATAAAAATCTGCGCACTCGTGGGGCTTACAGCTAGTGCAAAAGCGACACTTTCATGAGGAAGGTGATTTGGATTTTAGAATAATTATATTAACGTCCCGTTTTAAAATAACGCTAAGGCTATTTGGGGACGGATCTTGTAATTTCGACAGGCGGTCAGATGACGAGGACAACACCTGAGCTGACAACCCTCTTCTTCACATCCGAATCGGGTCTCGAACAAGAAACCCTCCGGTTTCGAAGCCGAAGCCTTCCCACCAGGCCATCAGGAGAGAAATAACACCGTTATCAGATAGTATACGAGAATATTTCGAGGAGACAACTCACACAACTTACCACAATACATCTTCCAATGCAAGCCACTATTTGTATACAAAATTTAGTTTCATTCTGTTTATTAATTTTGATGCCAGATGCCTCCAAAACCAGGAAAGTTATTTCACTCATCTTATACATGACCTGCTCGCTGCCATTCAACCAATAAATTTCATCTAAGTTTAGGCTATATAAAATTTCAAGGACAAATTTAATAAACGAGCAGAAAAGAAAAACATAAATTTTTATTTGAAATGAAAAATGTTATTTAAAAAAATAACATATATAAATTATTTATATAACTTAAACTCTAAAAAATATTTCCGTCCTTCCCCCGAGTGTTTGGTGGCACATTTTATATAAACATACCCCCACCCCCTTGATTCCAAACTATAAATCGGATAAAATTAGCAACCAGAAATAATTTATAGCGCACATTGTAACGGCGAACGTCTAGGTCGCTGTTTGAAATAAATTGAGCCAAGGTTCAAAACTAAAAAAAGGGTTACTATATCAGCAAAAAAATAAATTCTTCCACGTGAAAAATGAAAGAAATAAAAACACATACACACACAAATGAGGGCACTTTTCCAAAACGATGACTTGCCCGCATTTCCAAGGTTCTTTCAACTCTTCATTAATATCAAAGAGCAATTCAACTTGGAAAATTAATGGATATTTACTTAGGTCTGAAGATAAATATAAATATAATAAATCTGTATTATGTCTTAATAGCAAGCATATATATGTATAAATTCATAAAATATTTTGATATCAATTATGCAAAAATGTAAACAATGGTATAAAAACTTCTTAATCATTATTAATTTGAAGGCGAAATAATATTTAAAATTAATCAGTAAGTAGAAAATTCGGTAATTAAAATTCGGTATTTTTCCGTTAGCCAGGACCCCAGCAAAAAAAATCCCCAAAGAAATTGACGATTTTTCGATTTAAAATAATTGTAAGAAATTTGGCCGAATTC
>JAOUZG010000678.1:1594559-1611741 GCA_026289955.1 Argiope argentata | reverse complement strand
TAAGAATGCATTAGATCAGAATATTCCCGAGAGCTTTCGATAGAAATAAACAAATAGCAAAGAATGTTTTTCTTGTACAGTACGAACAAATCACAAGAATACAAGAACTTTCGACAGAAATGTGCTACACACAAGAATCCAGAAAATTCTCGTAGTACAACATAGACAAATAATCATAAAAACGCAATTGAAGATTACCTTATTATACACTAAATCCAGGTAAAAACAGTAGCTGCAATGCGTAAAACGATCACTGAGATTGGCAATGCGTGCTTATCAATGAAACGGCAAGACTATGAAGATCTACAAACACAAAAGCCGGCAGCAAAGAACCTTCTCGAAGTGCAGCGCTGTCAACAAAAGCACAGCAACGCGTAACACAGATTTTTGTTATTTCTATGCTACCAGCAGGTTCGTCGGTACACAATGCTAACGATGCAGGGAACCGAAGCAAGATTCTTGGTGGTCCCTTCCTCGTGTTTCGGGACAGTTGTGCGCGCCTCTTCGCGAGGTGGTTGCGATGAATGAGCAAGAGGAATTGGCTCTGTGGGGATATATATTTAGAATAAGGACTCCGGTGGGGAAAAGATATGACAGAAAGGGAAAGTAACAAAAAAAAAAGAAGAACAAGAACAAACGGAGCATTAAAAACACGATGTCTTAACTTGACAAGGTAAGGCATCGGTGATAAAATTATTTAATTACAAATGTCACTTCTCATCAATATTAAATATTGGTGAGGATTCTGAACCAAATTTTTGCTTCTTCCGGTATAATGAGCAAATTTAAAAAGTTCATTAAAAAAGGCAATATCCATGTTCATTAAAAAAGACTATTTAAAGGATAAATTAATACAAAATGTATCCGATATAGAATATTAATATATCTTTGGAGATTAGCTGCTAGTACTCATATTAACACTTTGCTGACCAGTGACGAGTTAACTCGTCTTTTCATGTCCAAACGTTGTTGACCGGTGACGAGTTAACTCGTCTTTTCATGTCCAAACGTTGTTGACCGGTGGCGAGTTAACTCGTCATTGCACTTGCATTATCTGTTTCAATTTATAACACCGAGGGCGATATAGAACATTGCAAAAACTTGGCGTATCGTGTTTAGTCTTGTCCGCTCTATAACAGAAAAATTACTTTTCCTAGTATTTACATTTTTATTAGAATTTTAGTAAAATTCCAAAAATTTCAACCATGACGGAACGTATCGGCGAAGAACTATTGATGTTCCAATTCAACAAAATTCATTGGAGTTTCTTTAGAACGTTTTACTTTCATATTTAATTACAAAAAAGTAGCCGGTGACATGACATAGTTTCTGTGTAATATTGCCGGTCACCAAAGTGTTAATAGTATTAATTTTATTTAATCATGTCAATCAGCAATGATGAACTGTAATTAATTGCAAAATCAAAAAAAAATCCACTTCAAGTTATACCTGCAGAATTAACACAAAATATTCTAATGATATGATAGAAAGGGAATGTAAAAAAAGAAAAAAAAACGGAGCATTTAAAGCAGAATGTCTTAACTGGACAAGGTAAGGCATCGGTGATAAAACTATTTTGATTACAAATGTCACTTCTCATCAATATTAAATATTGACGAGGAGTCTGATACAAGTTTTGCTTTTTCGGGTATAAAGAGCAAAAATAAAAAGGACAAATTAATAAAAAATGTAACCAATATAGAATATTAATATAACTTTTGAGACTATCCGCTCGCACTCATATTAATAGTATTAATCTAATTTAACCACTTGCGTTACGATTTAACTTTCGATCGCCGTGCCACGCCTTACGATATAACATGCGGTAAGGCGTTACAAAATATAATAATGAACGATGCAACTGTTAGCCGACGTGAAGGACACGTCATTTTTGTTTCTGCGAAAATTACTTGTTGACGTGGTATACACGTCGCTTGCGATTTTGGAACAAAAGCATCTCGACGTGCGTGGCACGTCTTTAAAGCGCAATTGGTTAATCATGTCAATCAGAAATGATGATTGACATTAATTAATTGTAATTAATCGCAAAATCAAAGAAAATTCTGTTTTAAATTATACTTGCAGAATAAACACAAAACATTCTGTTTTATTAGCATAGAGGAGAAATTAATTGGGAAAAAAATCCAGTTTTGAGGGCTAGAGGGGCCAAATTCTTATTTTGTGATATCTCTCAAAAATAGAGTATAGAGAGAGAATTCGATAATCTGTACTCTATCAAAGGGTCGTGACCTTTCATATAAAATAAAACTTGGAGAAATCTATATACTGTTATAGCTGGAAGACCCAGTTAAGGCTCTTTTCATAGAGGATATACAAAAAAAAAAATAGCGTTTTTGTTCATCACGAAAATGAAGGTGGTAAGGGAGGACAAATATTTATAAGGGTTTATTCGCCTTCATAAGAAATAAGAATTAAACCAATGATAAAGGGAAGGTTCGAATTACTTAAAATGGACGTTACCAAATAAATATTAGAAAGATTGCAAGTATTTTTTTTAAATAAAAAAAAATGTCAAAAAAAAATTAGAAACGTTTTTCTCTGTTATGCATTCTATTAATTCCTCAATGATTTCAAATAGCGCTTGGGCATACAATGCGCAATCAAAGAATTTAACATCGAGATTTATCAATTTTAGCAATTCTAGCGTAAATAACCTGCAAATTACGTGAAAGTAAACCTGCAAATAACCTTTAAAACCTGAAAATTACATGAAAGTTAAAATGCATAATCTTCCGATAAACCCTGAAGAAAAAAATCCAAGGCATATAATTTTGAAAATCATATATTATTAATAAGTGAGAATTTCTGATTAAATTATCACCAGACCATAAATAAAAAATTATAAAGGTTAATATTAATAATTACTCTTTGGCATCTCGATGCTAAATTCTTCGATTGTGCATTGTATGTTCAAGCGCTATTTGAAGTCATTGAGGAATTAATAAGGAAATTCGCTGCTTTAAAATTTGCAAATTACAGGAAAGTATCTAAAATACACACTCTACCGATAAATTCGGGAAAAATCCAAGACATGATTTGGAAAATAATATATTATTAATAAGTGAGAATTTCTCATTAAATTATCACCAGATCATACATAAAAAATTAGAAATGTCAACATAAATAATTACTCTTTGACATCTCGATGTTAAATTCTACGATTGTGCATTGTATGACCAAGCGCTATCTGAAGTCATTGAGGAATTAATAGAATGCATAATAGACGAAATTCGCTGCTTTAAAACCTGCAAATTACAGGAAAGTATCTAAAATACACACTCTACCGATAAATTCGGGAAAAAATCCAAGCCATGATTTTGAAAATCATATATTATTAAGTGAGAATTTCTCATCAAATTATCACCAGATCAAACATAAAAGGTTAGAAAGGTCAATATTAATAATTACTCTTTGGCATTAATTTGAATTTGTACAAGAATTGTCCGCCTTGTATATACAGGTATAATAATTATTACAAAATATAAATTAAAATTCTATAAATTCAAGTCAAAATAATTTCACATGCGTCTATCTTTGTTTATGTTGTGCAGTAGTTTTTGCCCCCTCCCTTTAACCCATAGTAGCCTGATTTACGAAAGTGATTTATTTTTAATATTACTGTGTTTGCTTGAAAATTAAACAATAATGACGTTTGATTTTTTTTAAAATTTCGTTGGAAAGAATATTATACAACAGTAAAATACGTACAGCCAACCTATAAAAAAAAACTCATAGTAATGTGAACATTCGGTTTAAAAGATTGGTATCAAAATTGAAACTCTAGGTTATTAAGGGTTAAAACGTCAGATAATGAAAAAGGGATGGATTAATGTAAAACCAGATTGATGATAATCTTCTGTGTCTATTAGTCTGCATACACATCAACTCAACATCGCAAAAAGCAAAACAGATGAAATTTGGTATACAATATTTATGGCCCAAACTGAAAAAACTAACAAAATTCAAATTCGTCTGCCAGTCGTTTATCAGTAAACATCATAACACAAAAACTCAAAGAGTTAACCCATTCGCTGCCAACCACGAACATACTCGTGGTTCGCAGGGTGTTACCCATTGCCAGCACGAATATACTCGTGATACTTTCAATATATTATAGCATACAACTTGTTAAACTTGCAAGCGTTTTATGGCCAGAAACATAAATATACAAGTGTAAAAAATTTTAAAAAAAAGCTACAAATAAATTGTCTTTACAAAAACTCTACTTTATTTAACCCATTCGATGCCAAGCCTAAATTGTAAGAGGTTATTCCCATTGCCAACCACGAATATACTCGTGTTTGATTTTCATACAAGTAAATGATTATTTATGACAAAATCTGTGCATTTATTTTGAAATAATAAAACTTGGACAAACAATGACACTCAAAACTGAAATGGCTATGGGAATAACCTCATACAATTTAGGCTTGGCAGCGAATGGGTTAAACGATTGAAATTTTGCAATTGATTTCAAAATTAAAATTCTAAATCTGTAGAATATTCAGATTAATCTAAGGGGCGGTTATCTAATGGTCTTCCCATCAAAATAACTACAAGTTAATAGGTGAGTTTTAGTTTATGATATTTACAATAAAAGTGTAGATCTGCGAATCCTTTTGAATTAAATTCGAAAATGGATACGTAATTTCTTTGTCTTTCTGTCATATTTAAGAGTACAAAAAATTCAGACATGCAACGATAATACCAGTGAATAGATGAATGAAATTCGGTATGTTGTCTTGCCACTAAAATAACATTGTTACGTTTAGCGTAGCGGGTTCGGATTGAATGGACTTCACTTGAGGACAGCACAGACAAATTTATTTACAGCTATTTACAGGATGACTCGATGAAGGAAAATTTCAGATAAAAACAATCCAGCAGTCAACAGTCCCTTACAGCGTAAAATACAAACCTTACGCACAATAAAAACAGACTGCAAAACAGCTATAGTATAGCACAGCAAACAGTAAACTACAGCGAGCTCAATTATACAACGTAATCACAGCTCTCTAAATAACAAGCGAGAAAAGTAATCCGCTAGTCCAGAGAGTCGCTACTCCTTCGAGAGTAAATGTGGCAACCCATCCCTTATATAGCCGAGCGAGCGAGAGCCCAGGAGCAACGCGGTTGAACGTAAACGATCTGGGGGCTAGTAGATATCCTTTTCGCCAAATCAACAAGTTCTTCGTCAATCGTCGCTAACGCCCACTCTTTCGGTGCATTTTCGCGGCGCTCGCCCGCTTGTAGCAATATGCACATCAAATTTAGGCTGAATTCGTTCATGAAACAGAGTTTAAAATGCAGAGTGATCATATCACGAAATTTAATACAACATCTACTGGATTGCACGAATATATTCGGGTTCCAATTATTCAAATTAACTGAGTCGAATCTAATTCGAATCCTCAAATATGCGGAAAATACTAATCGGAGAATATTAAAAAGGAGAATAAAATTATTTATTGGAAACGGGGAACGAAATTTGCTTAGGTTGTTTGTAATAATCATAAAACAAATCTGTTTACGTTCTGTGTACTACTTGGAAATATTAGTGTAAACCATATGTTTCGCTATTTTAACTTTTTTTTTTTTGGTAAATGGCTACAATTCGAAATAAAGACCTTTTTAATCTCCCATTCGCCACTTTTGGTTGAGATGATTTTTTCAGCTTTTTTTTTTTTTAAACTTTATGAGAGCTTTCTTCAAACTTGAATTAAAACTTTAAAAAAAAATAGTTTAAATTGTTTGATTAATCCATACGTTTGCAAAATCTGCCATTTTTTACGGTATGCTTTCTTCAAAGATTAATAAAAATCTTTTTAAAGGTAGATTCGATTGTTTATTTAAGTAAAACGTTTTTAATGATTGACTGTTCAAGAAATGATGTTCTGACATGATTCATTGAAATATGCATAGCAGATTTCAATTTTTTTTTTAAAAAAAAATTTCAATTTTTGTAATTTGTTTCAGCTCAAAACTAGATCAAGTTTTATTCTGAGGTACAAAATTTAAATCACGTTGCATTTTTGCGATAAAATAGGTCACCTTTAAATCAGATATTGAAACAACACGTGATCTGAGTCGCATTCCATGTTGATGAATAATGCAGTAACACTTCGTCGTATTCAAAACAAGTGTTACTGCAAAAGAGGTTTAGAAGTCCAAAAAATTTTACATTCAATGTTAAATGTTACAATTTTCTCAATTTTATCGGTTTTTAAAATATCAGATTCTAATGTACGTTTCATCTACTGTTTTTCTACTTAACGCTGTAGTGCGAGTTTAGAAATATATTTAAAAAGTACATTTATTTTCTATGAGAAAGGTAAAAGTTTTTATAAGAATATCGGTTCTTTTTCCCCAGCTTTTTCATATACCCTCACAAAATGAGGCGCTTTATTAATAAATTCGTCATATATCGAAAAAGATCGTATATACATTTTCTAACACTAAATGGATGGGAATTTTTAAAAAAAAAAAAAAAAAAATTCTGTTGAAAAAACAAAATAACAAATTTTATCTATTTAGTGTGTTTTATTTTACGACTTTCACATGCCCTTGAAGAAATGCAATGCATCAAGTTCAAGTCACAACAGAAAGCGTTAAAAAAATTCAGGAGATAAAAATATGAAAGAAAAAGAAAATTATTTTTTATTTATTAGCGAAACATTTAAATGTATTATTATGTATTATTATGATCTCAATTCTCCTTTGCTTTATTCATTTCCATCGACGACATAACTTTGTTTTTACTTTCAGATTTTAATTTTTAAAAAAACATTCATAAACGCATGTTTTTATTTTTAAACGTTTTCTTTAAATAGAAATTTATTTTCAATGAAACTAATTGGTAATTCAAGTCAATATATGCTATCTAAAATTAGCCATGCTAACTGAAAACTAATAATTATAATTAATAATCCAATATCTTCGCCTCCATACGCTCTTTAACCAAAATTAGAATGCAAATAAACAAGTAATATTTAAAAAATTGAAGACTATTCCTACTTAGGTCAACAAAGAAAATTAATAACTATAATTAATAATCCAATATCTTCGCCTCCATACGCTCATTAACCAAAATTAGAATGCAATTAAACAAGTAATATTTAAAAAATTGAAGTCTATTCCTACTTACGTCAACAAAGAAAATTAATAATCCAATATCTTCGCCTCCATACGCTCATTAACCAAAATTAGAAAGCAATTAAACAAGTAATATTAAAAAATTGAAGTCTATTCCTACTTAGGTCAACAAAGAAAATTAATAATTATAATTAATAATCCAATATCTCCGCCTCGATACGCTCATTAACCAAAATTAGAAAGCAATAAAAACAAGTAATAATAATAAAAAAATTGAAGACATCACAAATTAATTAAACTTTATTAATGAATTAATATCTGAAAAGCTGTATATAACATCAAGTGTCGTCCATTACAAATTTAAAAATGGATGGCTAAAAAGTAGTTTTCTAAAGATTGACAATTTGAACAAGAGATATGTAGGGATATATAGGGAGAGTATGAACTTGTATCACTGTTATGTACAGTTCATAAAGATAAATTATTTGAAAAGTATCATAATTCCGGAATGATTAATGTAGATTATATTTCATACTAGCCGCCTTTGGCGACTAGTCGGTTCGCCAGTATTAATGCTCGCTAAAGTTTTATGTAGCTGTGTCTCATAACTGGTTTTTCACCAAAATATTTTTAAACCAAACAAATTTTGATAATCATATAATTCATTTATAGTATTATTTATTATTATTTTCTTCAGATGATCTGCTCACTGTGCTACTCATCTTTCTCTTTCTATCCGAGCAATGATTGTCCCGGAATTGATGTCTTACTTAAATGGTGGAGGGAAAGGTCTAAAATTCTGTTTTTATAGAATAATGAGATTCAAATTTTCCTAAATGTAAACACACTAAACAAATAAAGCCACAATTGGTTTTCAAGAGATGCAAAGCTTGGAAAATGCCTCGCACAGACGAAATAATGGTGACACACACACTTTACTTTTCTGTTCTATCCTTTTTTTTCTTCACTACTTTTCTTTTTATAAACCCTTTTTTCGCTTTGTTATTACTTTTTTTCTTCCTTGCCCAAACTTTATTTCGTCCAGGTATAGATTAAATATTCATACCGATTAATAATAAAAACAACTATTTTCTTTCTTTTTTAAACATCCCGTTATCTATAAATGAAAACCAACTGACTTCGCACATTTCTTTCTAAACAAAGCATAATTTATTACTTCCTGCTATCTCACTCAGTTGGTGTGGGGGAAGGAAATGAAAATTTTTGGCGGGAAAGTAAGAAAAGTGTCGTTTTAACTATTTTCCACGCAGTTTTTTCATTTTTTCTCTCCATAAGAACCATCGTGTCTTAACGAAAATATTTTTAAAAAATTAGCCGAATCGGGCAAGCCGTTCTACAGTTTTGCGCTTAGCAGTGCATTTCGAGTTGCATTTTTATTAATATAGATTAAGATTATTAAATGGAAGCGAAGCTTTATCATGTCGACATCATTTTTTTATTCCTTCAACAAGCAACTAGTGTTGCCAATTTTTAAGAACAAACTTGTGAAAACAAAATAATACACAGATGTAGCTGCTACAAACTAACAGTAGGTATAGAATAAATGAAATAAGTTTATCGTTTTTAATCAACTGGAATTAAAAATGCATGCTGGCATGAATTCTGAAATATTCAGAAACATAAGTGTGCATATAAAAAGGCAAAAATGTAAACTGTTGTAAAACGTTTCTTTTTCCGCCTTTTCAAAACTATTGCTTAGCGTAACGCATTCTTTTTCAGGAATTTCGGAAAAACATTCCTCGTCGCATTTTTTGAGAAAAGGGGGTATTTTGTAGAGTCTTCAAGTAGTTATGTTTTTAACGCCTCCTAAATTACCCTAACTTTCTTCTAAGATCCTAAATACAACAGGAACTTCTGGAAAAACTGCAGGACAAAATGTAAACCTGAGCGACTCATTGGTCTAGCATAGACTTCACTTTCAAGTGTACATAGCATTGAGAAGGTACATCAATCGTCAAAAAATTCGAACGCGCGATTTTTACGTTTTTACGCGAATTTCTACGTTTTAGATTTTCTTGAAGTAGAAAAATAGAGTTTTAGAAAATGTTCGTACGTCTGACAAAGATAACTCAAGTGCTTTGAGCTAAACAGTTGAAATTTTGGTGTGTGTGGTCTTTACATTAGATTTTCAGATTTCTATCATATTTTGAGTAAAATCCGGCTGTTGAATAAAAGTTCACACGATAACTATTAAACGAGGTGAGATAGGTAGACAGGATTATGTACACAGATCTAACATTTATAGTGGAGGCACCTGTCAAAATGAGATAAAACCAACAAGCGGTTGCCTATATGCACTTTCAGAAACATGTAAAGTTCTAACTAAACAAAACCAAAAAAAATAATAATAAAAGATTAAAATGAAATCTACTATGCATATTTCAATGTATCATGTCGGAACATCATTTCTTGAAAGGCCAATCATCACGTGCTCATGCAAGTTAAACTATATTTTTATTCATTTTAATCGTTTCATTTGAAAGAGTCACTTTAGTATTGCAAACGATCCGAAAAAACTTTTGTCTCGCATTTATTGTTTGAAAAAATATCGCATTTCCTATTTATTTCATTTCATATAATCGCGTGCTCAAAATGACATTTTTCAAGGTTTTATTGGCTGGAGTCATTAAATTATTTTTTTAAAAATCAGAGCTTTTGTGAATGGAAGGGCAACGCGTTATTAAGAGCTGTTTTTTTATTCAAGATGCTTTTGAAAATAATAAAATGTTTATTTTTCGCCTACGGATTTTTGTTGTCGTCCAAAACCTCATCCCAAAAACAACATCATGTTCTGAAATGATGAAAAAAACTGCATAACAAAAAATATGTCGAAAAGACCAAAATTATAAGACCGTATCAAACGTTCAGGATTCATTATATCACGGAACCTTATCGATATAAGGAAAACTGCTCTATATGGTCCCCTTCTTGTAGATGCAAAACCCTGCTTTCTGTGGACATCTTATCCATCTGTGGATGGTAATTAATCGATTAAGATGTTGCTCACATGCAGAGTTGTTATTCTCGTGTTCTACTTTACAACATAAGAGGGGGTACAGTAGCTTCTGAAGGTAAGTCATAGATAGACTGACTCTCCGACCCGCCACGAAGGCACACGGATTGACCATGGAAACTGAATGACCGGACCGCCGCAACAGCAATTGGCGAGAAATGTGGTTGAGTCCTAATGGCCATCACCAGCCACGGTACAACAATCCTTGAAGGAAGTACGTCCCGTCATCGATGAGAGGAGTCTAACCCCCCTCCACCTGTCAGTGTACCCACCGGGTTGGTGAGATCCAACCACCATACCGGAAGGATCTCATCCTCAACTACGAGGTGCCTCCCAGGGGGGATAGCTTCTGAGGGTATGGCATAGGTATTATCCGTCCCGGCCGAATATATCCGGGTATAACGATGGGTCGCCGCGAAGCAACCCCCGCCGACCAGGTTAATCAACTTAATTATCGTAAAACAATTCAAAGAACCAGATCGGAAAATAAAACGAATTTAAGTTCTCAAAAATTGTCACCGTGTCTCCAAGTATAGTAATTAGGAAACATTACAACAGATATCAGAGGAACATAACATTGTAAACAACGTTATTTTAAAAAATACCGTTAAAAAGAAAAAGGTGCAAAACAACTTTATACAAAGTAAGCTCTTGGTAACCCAAAACCAAATAACATATATACAAAATATAGTTTCCATATACAACATAGACGTAAGAAAACTAATGTCAAAGCAAGGAGTAAATTCAATCGTGCTCCACGGGTTCCAACTGCATAAGATTGTTGATTATTTCGGAAGCATTTGCCATAAAGAGAGGAAGCTTTAATAGCAATTTGATATCCAAATTTCTCCATCTTAATTGCCATGTTGAGCGGGTATTTCCCCATAAATCACATTCCTGTATAATATGTTGAATAGTTCCAGAAGAATTACCACATCTGCACTTATCAGATTTTCAAAATAACTTAGCTTGGTGAGCATTAAAAAATCCATGACCAGTTATGATTTGGTTTATGAAAAAGTCACCATATAGTCTTTTAAGATTAACTGTTTCAATAATTTGTTTAGTCCAAACACCTTTATTGGAGGCTTCCCAACGTACCTAACACTTTTCAATCATTTTTTGCTTCTGAGGGCATGGAGCTCTGAGCAGAAATCAAACTTCTAGCTCACACATATCACAAACCCTTTTCACGGGGTGGACCTCATTCGTGCATTTCATTCATTCATCTACAGATCGTAATTTAGATCTGGAAAAGAGAACGATCACCTTTGAGTCAGAAACCCTAGTGGTATTACTCTCGACATAGAGGACTTAGTGACACGACAGATTTAGCTTCCACCACAAACACACAATCTTCGGCTGGGGTGTTCGAACTCGCAACTCAAGGGATGTTAATCTAACGAACTACAAAACAGGCTATCCCGGTCTGGCAGAGTGATACTGTCTTTCAAATCTGTCGAGGTTACCAGAGGTCCTCGATAAACAAGTTTTTTTAAGCTAAAAATCGACGGAATTAAAATGTGTTGAACGAAATGGTTCGATTTCCGTAAACACATGACTAATTACTCTATCATTAGTAAAATACTGTCAAATAAAATGGTGCATAAAATAGTTCAATGTGAAAAGGGCGCTTCATCTTTCAGAAAAGTAATTGAATCAAGACATTGGTGCTGTTGCATGTGGGGTCAAGACATTGATGCTGCAGTATATGGGATACAGACATTCGTGTTGCACTATGTGGGATACAGACATTGGTGCTGCACTATGTGGGATGCAGACATTGGTGCTTTGCATGTGGGATACAGACATTGGTGCCGTTGCATGTGGGGTATAGACATTGGTGCTGTTACATGTGGGGTATAGACATTGGTGCTGTTGCATGTGGGGTAAAGACATTGGTGCGGTTGCATGTGGGGTACAGTCATTGTACTGTTGCATGTGGGGTACTATTGGTGCTATTGCATGCGGAATATAGTAGAATTTTTGAGCATATTTTAGTACCAGCTGGTCCTTTGCGTAAATTCTTAAGTCAACGGAACTCTCAGCTGCAGCCATTTAATTTTTTTTAAATAAAACAACTACACAGGCAAAGCACAAAGTTATCGTTGATAAGAATAATATTTTCCCAGCTATACCCCTTTTTATGCCCAGAAGAGTAGCAGCAAATCAAAGATTTATAAAAACTTTTACTGCGAAATTGCAATTACAATGATAGTTTCAGTTTTTTCGCATTTTCACCTTTTCTTATACATTAGTAATAGAAATTAGAGAGGAAATATCCCATACCGCGTGTGTTGGGGAGGAGGAGAGGTATTTAGCTCATATTGTTTATTGTGTTGTTGTTACCTATAGCACTTGCGATGGGTAAGCTTCCGCTTACCTATAGCAAGCTTCCAATCAGCAGATTTTTCGCCTAAGATATGCGTCTCTTTGTTTTACAAGTAGCGCCATCTAGGGCCAAGAGTACTACTTAGCTACATACACGTCAGAATTTTTTTTTAGGGAGTGGACTTCATTCATTCATCCATAGATCGTAATTTAGATCAGAAACAGAGAACGATCAGTGGTATTAGTCTCGACATGAAGGACATTGCAAGCAAGATAGATTTAACGAGCGCCGGCCGCCACACACTCGGAGAATCTTTTAGCCGGTGAGTTTCGAACTCGCAGCCAACAAGTCCAACGCTCCACCAACCAGGCTATTCAGGTCCAAGTTTATTCTAAAATAGTCTCTTATTTCCTGATTCAAAACCCAGCTTTTTTTTCTATCTATAAAACTTCTCACTACAGTATTTCCTCGCGCTCCAAGTAAAGAAATAAAAATTCATTATGTTTACAACATTCTTTTAAAAATACCTGAATTGCTTTTCCCTAAGTCTACACATGTCAAGAAAATTCCTATCAAAATCTCATAGTAAAATCACTGAAGGGGGAAAATTTCTTTGTGTCGCGACGTAGAATGACATATTTCTTGCCACTTATTCTTTGCATATATTCATTATGCCTTATTCTTCTATTAAACTATGCGATTTCTAAAATAAGTTACATATATATTTATACTTTTAAATAGAATAATTTTTTCAATTCTTAATTGAAGAAGAAATAAAATTTAATCAATTACTCCGCTCAAGTTTTCGAATGTACGGCTTTAGTTCAACTCATGCATATAAAGAATTAGTGGCGTTTTCTATTCTAAAATTGCCACATAAAACCGGCCAGTAGTTGCTAAATTTATTCTCGTAAAGAGATTGTCCTTCAGCTTCAATCAGCAATATTACGAAAGAAAAACGAATCGAAAATTTGAAGGCGTTGAAAGTCGAACGGCATGTCTTCGAGATAAGGAAACTGAAGAGAACGCAAATGCTCTTTTCCAAACTACTACTTTTAAAGGGTACAGTGATATAAGTAGGGTGGGGCAGTCGGGGTAAGCGCCTTGATTGTCATTTACGAAAGGGAAAAAAATTAATTATTCAGAAGAGAAATGTATTTTATCATGTCAGATCATAGTGTTTTGGTGATGAGGTTTTTGGCATCAACAAAAATCCATATGCGCAAAATAAAAATTTTAATCTGTAGACGAAAAATAAAAATTTTATTATCTTCACGAACATTTTAAAAAAATCATACTTTTAATAACGCGTTGCCATTGCATTTACAAAAGCTTTGATTTTAAAAGAATAAGTTAATGACTACAGCAAATAAAACCCAGATAAATGTCATTTTCAGCACGTGATTATGTGAAATTAGATAAATAGGAAATGCGATATTTTCTTAAACAATCAATACGAGACAAAGTTTTATTTGGATCGTTTGCAATACTGAAATGACTCATTCAATGAAACGATTAAAATGAATAAAAGTGTAATTTAACTCGCACGAGCACTTGGTGCCTGGCCGTTCAAGGAATGATGTTCTTACGTGAATTCAGTGAAATATGCATTGCAGATTTCAATTTTAATTTTTTTGATTATTACTGTTTACTATGTACACGGCCAGTAGCCTGGCACAGAGGTAGCGCGTCTTCCACGTGAATCTCGTCACGGTTCAAATCCTGGTTTGGGCATGGTTGTTCTTCTGTGTTCTGTCTAAGATTTGCGAATGTGCCCCCTGTAGAAAGGAGCTGTGCAAGCAAATGTGGTGAGTGTGTAGCTAAGTCGTACTCTTGGCCCTAATTGGCGCTACTTCAAAAACAAGAGACGCTCAATCGGCTTTAAAATCGGTGGAGGCCGCCAAAGCGATTTTAAAGCCGATAGAGCGTCTCTTGTTTTCAAAGTACTTTTAAAGTTTTAAAAGAGTCTCTTGTTTTTAAAGTTTTTAAAGTAAAGGCCGTCAAAGCGCTTGTTCATGGCAAGTGCCATTAGTAACAACAACACTACGTATACAAAAAAGTAAAAAAAGGAACGACGACAGCAAACTTTCGTAGTGAAAAAGGTGGGGTAAAAAAGATCAATTGGCGCATTTTAAACCTGGTATTTTATTCTCCAGCTCTAGTGCCTCTCAATTCAAAGAGGAGAAAAGGATTACGTTCTGTCTTTGGATAGATTAATCCCATAAGTAGTGGATGACTAGTTGCCTCTATGTTCTACCCGCCAAGCAGCCCAACTAGCGCTTTTCTTATTTGCGCAGGTCGGGCTGCGCAAACAAGCGCTTTCCTGTCTTATCCTTCGGTCGTTTCCGTTGCTTTTCTTTTTATTAAATTATTACTTTGCTTGATTACTGAAATTCATAGTGATGAGTACAGAGTATCGAATTCACAGAATGGAAAAACAAGTAAATTAAGAATTTAAAAAATGCAAATGAAATTTTAAAAATTATTTCAGAAAGTTATTATTGCTGTTGTCGTGTAGTAACTAATGGCACTTGCCAAGGACAAGTATCCACGATACGATCAGCAGATTTTAAGCCTAAGAAATGCGTCTCTTTGATTTACAGGTAGCGCCATCTGGGGCCAAGAGATGGCGCTACCTGTAAAACAAAGAGACCCTTTTTAGGGGGCAGACTTCATTCATGCAAATTTATTCCTTCATTTCAGATCGTAATTTAGACCTGGAACAGAGAACGATCACCTGTGCCACAGTACCCCCAGTGGTATCACTCTCGATATGGAAGACTTTGCGACCACGACATATTTAACGAGCGCCAGTCGCCACACACTCGGGGAACCGGTGAGTTTCGAACTCATAAACTTAGAAGTACGATTCTAACGCTCAACAAACCCGGCCAATTTCAGAAAGTAATCTAGCTTTGTAGCCCTAATCGAAAAGCTGTCACTGCTTCAGATATATTAATCATATGCTAATACCAGAGAGCATCAAAATCACGAAACTGGATTTTAGTTCACTTTAATGATGATGCAACACAAAAGATGTGCCCATTTTACAACGGAAAGGAGGGTTGAAGTACCTTCTAAGGGTATGGACCCCTGAGCACTCGAAGGCAGAAGTTTGACTTCCATTCCTTTCCAAACTGACCAAAGAGGGTTGCTTTCAAACTACCCCCACTTCTACCAAACTGACCTATCAAAAAATCTGCCATTTCAAAAAATCTGCCATCAGAGAAGACTGGCTGGTTCCTCCATCAAACAACTGGTAAAAGAGGCCTAATCCAGGTTTCTTTCTTGCCATCTCAGGAGATAGGTCATCCCATACTTGCATTTCGTGACTTGCCAGCGGACACTTAAAATGTCTTAAATTCTCTGGACGAAAGAAATCCTTTCCCCTTTGTCCTAAATGCCAACTCTTCCAGGTCACTCCTCCTCACATCCTTGACCTCAGTGTAAGGGATATTTATTCATCTCCTCGGACAGTCACCGACCATCTCAGAATCAACGGTTTATTTGATCTGGTCTAACCCTGTCAGACCATGATGAAGATAAGAAGAATGACTTCCAGTTCATATGAGGAGGATACACACTTATCACATGAACTTACACAACCCGTTTTTATTGGGGGAGAGGACACATTCACACACCTCACATATAGAACACAGAACAACCATGCCCTGACCGGGACTCGAACCTGTGATGCCCAGATCTTGAGGAAGACGCGCTACCTCTGTGCCAGGAGTTTAACATAACTAAACTAAACCGAAATAACGTCCCGTTTTATATCAAGATTATACCTATTGAAGGACGACTACAGTCAGATGACGAGGACGACATCTGAGTTTCAACGCTTCTCCAAACCCTACACACCACACCAGTGGGAGGACGTTTGGTCCCGATGGATTTAGCGTGCACCATACCCGTTTACACGGAGGTGCTACGATGGGATCGAGTCACGAACCTGAACCCTTAAGACTCCGAATCCCAGCCCTAACCACCAGGCCATCGCGGTCCCTCTGGGAAGGGAAGCACTGATAAACAAAAGAAAATTTGGGGAACATCGCCTCCAATAAGCATTCTCTCTGTTGCGAACATTTGATTAGATAATACACTAGCTCTTACCCATAACTTCGTACGCATGGAACTTTTGATGTGTATATGTGAGAACCGACAGTGTAATCACAATGTAAAATGTTATCAAAACCGTATGCATGCATAAATTTTCAACGTCAATTGGAGCAACGCAAAAGACGCGAATTTTAAGCA
Source organism: Argiope argentata (assembly GCA_026289955.1). NCBI lineage: Eukaryota > Metazoa > Arthropoda > Arachnida > Araneae > Araneidae > Argiope > Argiope argentata. The sequence continues at coordinate 1,595,002 of JAOUZG010000678.1, read as the reverse complement.
CCAGTTGGGGAAACGCAATGCAGATTAGAAAATTTTAGTTTCAGTTCATCTGTTTTATTTTTATTCAAAAGCACTTCTGAAGGAATCGAAAGATCTATTAATTAACGATGTTTAATTTTAAATTTATCATACACTACGAAAATAGACAGAATCGTGTGAAATAACCGGTCGAAAACATGTTACGTCTAACCTCATTAGCGTGGGGGGGAACCACTTAAAAAATAAGTACTTGAAGCTATAACAGTACTTTTAAAAATTTAATCGAAAATGATGAAAATAGGCAAAAGGAATATGTACAGATAGAAAAAAAATCAAGAGAAATGAACAGGAAATATCGAATTATATTAACGCAAGAACAGCGTAAGAAAAAAAATATAATAAACCTTACTTTAGAATAGTAAGATAATATTAAAATGAAAAACGGAAACAGAAAAATAAAAACA
>JAOUZG010000678.1:1579970-1594549 GCA_026289955.1 Argiope argentata | reverse complement strand
AAGATAATATTAAAATGAAAAACGGAAACAGAAAAATAAAAACAAACGAATAGATTTTTTTTCGTTCTGATAAAAAAGGCCTTTGTCGGGAAATCCTACAATAAATCACAAGGAATTCCATTAGATAAGATAATATTAAAAGAATACCGGAAATAGAAAAATAAAAACAAAGGATTCAAAAAGCTTAGGCAGATGTTTCCGGATTTCTCTTTTATTTTTGGGCGGAAAAGCTAGTTTATAATTAATAAAAAATTAACCACTCAATCAACCGGGGAAAAAATGAGCCTATGCTCTTCTGTAGACTATACTCTATATCTGTGCTAATTTTCATCCAATTTCCTTCAACCATTCTGGCGTGATTGAACCCCACCATCCATCCATCCAAACTATCATCATTTATAATAGTAGTATAGATGAATAAAATTATTTTGGTCTCTGCGTTGTAAGTGGTATACTTATGTGAAAATACACACAAAAAAATCAAGAGGTAAGCATTACGTTTCCTCTTCCACCCTCTAAAGACACGCGTTTATCGACCTTAATGCAGCACTCAAGATTTCCGAGTTAATGAGCCACCAATGATACACAAAGAATGATTCATTCCTCCCTTCCGCATCATGAACTCACGCATCTTGAGCTGATAAGGTGGTTGTCATCTCGTGAAGAAATATAAGTTTCCATCATCAGAACAATGCACTGCTTCAGACCTTTCATAATTGCGTGCTTAAAAGACCCCTTTGTCCTTTCGGGTATTCAAACCAAACAAGAAAGGGATTGAATGACCAGAAGCTAATTCAGATTGAGCAAAAGAAAGGAAGAAAGAGAGAGAGAAAACCTTTAAGTGTTTCAAAAATATCAAATATAATAGTATTATAATTAATTTTAAAGACAAATAAAACATTAAAATGAAATATGCTATGCATATTTCCGTGTATCATGTCAGAGCATTTCTTCAACGGCCAAGCACCACGTGCTCGTGCAAGTCAAATTATATTTTGTATTCATTTTAATTGTTTCATCGAATGAGTCACTTTAGCATTGCAAACGATCCAAAAAAAAAAAAAAAAAACTTTATCCCGCATTGATTGTTTTTAAAAAATATCACATTTTCCTATTTATTTCATTTCGTATAATCGCGTGCTCAAAATGACATTTTTTGTAGGTTTTATTTGCTGCAGTCTTTAACTTTTTTTTTTCATCAGAGCTTTTGTAAATGTGATGGCAACATGTTGTTGAATGCTGTTTTTTTTTTTTTAGATGTTCGAGCAGATAATAAAAATTTTAATTTTTCGCCTGCTAGAAGACATATTTTGAGGACTGGTTTATTCATTAACAAAATAATTTTCCATTTTGAAACAATTTCAAAGCCACTGAAGACCGACCAAGCTATTGAACTATAGTCAGATTATAAGGGCGACGCTCCAGCCAGTATACCACTCTTCAGACGTTTGCACCATACTAATATGACGAAATTTCTCTTATTACAGCTAATTTACAAGCTGTAAGGTCGCACTACACGATGATAGACAAGTCTCGGTGGCCAAACATTTACAAAAAAATATATAAAAAGAATTAAAAAGTCTAATTTCTTATAAAATGAAATTTTTTAAAAATTGAATTAAGTACTACTAAAAAAATAAATATTTCAACTGCAAATTCGATTTTGGAACTAATTTTCAATATATATTTAATGCCATCTTCATCCAACAAGCTGTTACCCGTGACTTCGTACGCGTGGAAATTTTGAGGCGTATATGTGAGAACTGACAGTCTAATCACAATGTAAAATGTTATCCTAAATCGTATGCACATAAATTTTCAACGTTAATTGAAGCAACGCAACGACGTGAATTTTAAGCACCAGCGGGGGTAACGTAATGCAGATTAGAAAATTTTAATTTCAACTCATCTGTTTTATTTTTATTCAAAAGCACTTCTGAAGGAATCAAAAGATTTATTAATTAACAATGATTAATTTTAAATTTATCATACACTACGAAGATAAACAGAATCCTTTGAAATAACCGGTCCAAAACATGCTGTAGCGATTGAAGGTCGCGGTACGAACCTGCGACGTTTAGACCAGTAGCCGAGTAATATACCGATCAAGCAAAAGGGACCCTTCAGCTCGAAGGATATTATCTGACTTGTAAAGCTGACCCTTATTCCTTCCGTCGCCAAAATGCTCCGACCTTCAATCGCCACAATGCTACGTCTATCATTAGCGTGGGGAAAAAGACTGCTTAAAAACTATGTACTTGGAACTATAAAGGTACTTTTAAAAGTTTTATCGAAAATGATGAAAATAGGCAAAAGGAGTATGTACAGCAAGAAAAAAAAATCAAGAGAAATGAACAGGAAATATCGAATTATATTAACACAAAAACAGTGTAAGAAAAAAACATTCATAAACCTTCCTTTAGAAGATAATATAAAAATGAAAAACGGAAATAGAAAAATAAAAACAAACAATTAGATTTTTTTTAATTTTTTGTTCTGATGAAAAAGGCCTTTTGTCGGGAAATCCTACAATAAATCACAAAGAATTCTATTAGATAAGATAATATTAAAAGAATACCTGAAATAGAAAAATAAAACAATTCAAAAAAAACGGGCAGATGTTTTCAATTTTTTTTTTTTTGCGGAAAATTTAGTTTTTAATGAATAAAAAATTAACCACTCAATTAACCGGACTAAAAATAAGCCTATGTTCTTCTGTAGACTATAATCTATCTATCTGCTAAATTTCATTTAATTTTCTTCAGCCGTTTTTGCGTGATTGAACCCCATCATCCATCCATCCAAACTTTTACATTTATAATAGTAGTAGTATAGACTAAAAAATTTACAATAAAAAAATGCTTCGAAAAGCAATTTGCATGTTAAAAATATATAAATCAAAAGCCTAAATTTATTAGCTTTAAAAACAAAAGGATGGTTTTAACTACAAAAAAAAGGAATATTTTTAGCTAAAAAATGTTTCAATATTCTTATGCAATTATAAGTATTGTTTCAACAAAATTCAATAAAATTAGAACACTTAATCTTACTAAGTGAAAATAGTTTAATAAAGCTAGATATATTAAAGAAACTTATACTTTTCATTCTTTAGTACACAAAAAGAAATATAGACATAGAAAATTTATGCAGGTCCTCTAAACAATAAGTATAATTAAAATTAATCATTAATATTTCATTGAAATATAAATGATTAATTAATCATTATATTATTAATCATTAATATTTCACTGAAACATAAAATTCACTCCACTGAGCACACTTGAAAAATACAGTTATGATTCAAAAACTGCATACATAATTTAATTAAAGTATTGACAAAAGTCACCTGTATACCTTTCAATTTCAGTTAATAAATTTATATTTCCTAAATTCTATTTTTTCATAACAAAAATAAATTCCTCTATTCTACAAGGAAAAAATTATTTAAAAAAGGCAATTAAAATTAAACTTTGTAAGTACAATTTAACCTGTAAGTATGTTATTATTTATTGAATTTTACAGTTAAGGCTGATAATTGATAATTGCAAGTATCTATCAATGTATTAGCAGTATATATAACATTTAATCATTTAAAAAGTTTAATTACAAATTAATAAATTAAATTCATCCCTGAGAATCTTTGCTCTATACTCTATCTGTATATAATTGGATAACTTCAATCAAGCAATATTAAAAATCAAATACAATAATTCAGAATACAGCTCTACTTTCTTAGGAATTTGAACTAAAAATATATTAAATTTAGATATTCATACTTATAATAAAAAAAATAAGCTACAAAATTACAAAGAATTTTAATAACTGTTATAATAGATGAATATTAAATGCAATTTTACATTTTTTAAATAATATTTTTAACCTTAATATTAAATGTTATGTCAACAGATAATATGCAAGTGGAAATAATTAGTTAATAAAAGAACAAAAAAAAATAGTATTAAAATATTGATTGTTTTATATTAAAATATATTTTACATTAAAAAAATTTAAAGAGCTGTATATGCTTTGAAAAACATAATACTGTACATCAGCAGATGATTTTTTTTATTTCATTCATATTTCATTAGTATATTCCAGATTTTTAACTATCAATGCATCCACCGAGCAGTACTGAAAAATTCTACATACAGATGTATTTTTTTTATGAATCACACAAGTACCACACTTTTTTTTAATCAAACACACTAGTTTTGAATGAAAGTCAATAAACAAAGTGCTTAGTTAAAATATTGAGTCAACAAGATGTAAAATAAAATTATATGACGTACAAAAATTCAACAATGAGACTGTTTGATTTTAATGATAACACATTAGAAACTATTTCAATTCTATAAATAGAACAAATACATGCTTTATAATTTTTTTAAGTAATCAGGCAATAAATATGAAGAGAGTGTATCAAATTTTATTTCATGAAGACTAATATTTTAATATTAAATAATTAAAAACAGTAGATTAACAAATATTCTTAAATAATTTTATTTAAAAAATTAAATTTGTATTTTTGTATCAAAATATCTAAGTCCTTATATGCTAAATTTTTATATGATGAAATGGTTCAATTAGAAATGCTATTAGTAAAAGTAAATATCTGAAAAGAGAATATATAGTTAAAATAAATAACAATTATATTCTGGCACCACTGATATTCTGGATCTTTTCATTAATTTTATTTCAAAACATTCTTTCATACATATATTTACTTCATAAAATACTACCAAATATTTATGTATTTATTATAAAAATGAAAGTGACAAATATTAATAATTACCATGTTTGAGAGGAACATGATGCTCATGATGAGGTAAGTTCTCTGTGTGAACAACTCCATTAGAATATTTGGCATATGAGAATTCGTCACATAAATGAAGAGGAGGTGCAGTTGGAGTTACAATATGTTTGTGGTTCCTAAAAATAATAATAAATATTCTTAATTAGTTAAAATTTTAATAGAAAAATATTTAGTTTTGAAATTTCTTGATAATTATGAAAATTATTATGTCAAAAATAAAAAAACATATATGTAACTGCAACCCAATATTAATATTTTATTATATTAAACTGCTTATTCTTTTTATAATAAAATCATGTAAAGAAATAACACTTTTCCAAGCCATTGTTTTAACCAGTAAATAAGTAAGGTTCATGTTTTTAGCAATCCTTAATACTTTATGCTCTATTGCAAGAAGTTACATGAAGTCTATTTGGGGCATCCCAAAATTCTGTACCCTTTACTTGATACCTTTTCCAAGTGTTTACATCATTCCAGTGTAAAGAGTTTTCACCCACAACAATTTTGATAAATATCAAACTCAAATACAAAATGAATTTTCAATTGAATCAGGTTTGAAACCATAATTTAAAAAAGAATTTTTCATCTAAATTGTGTTATAGGTATCAACTTATGTAATTAAAAGAAATATTATATAGATATATATATACATTATTTGTAAAGTAATAACAGTATGAGAAATTTATTGCAACAAATTATGATTTTAAAAATTTAAAGTGAATACACACAATGTCATATTTTTAAAATATTACTACTACTGAAATTAAAATTGCTTTTATCTTTTATTCAGCTAAATTATTTTTGAGTTCAGTACCCTTAAAAATATAACAAATATATAATGCATACGGATATATTTTAATTCCATGCACTTTAGAGTTTTAAAACGAAAAAAAAAAAAAAACTTAAAAAAAAAAAAATTTCTAGAACTCTTCACTTTATTATTTTTAAATTTAAACTTCCAAATTTAGGACTTGGCAATTTTGTCAAAAAATAAATTGGATTTCAGAAAATCTATGTAAGTTACAAATTGTTCATTTATTCCATAGGAAGGCAAAAATATATTCATATAATATGAAAATTTAATTAAATTCAACAATTAATTTAAATAATTTTTTGCAATATTTAAACTGAAAAAAGTCCCTATTAGTAGGTAATTAAATAACAAAAAATAAAAATTATCTAGGATTTTCTATTTTTTACAAGTACCAGTAAATATCATTGTTTGCGGGCGGACAAACCCCACCGGATATGACCATTCTCATAACATCATTCACTTTGCGGGAAAAATTATGAAGTAATAATTTAATATAGAATAATATTGGCTCAAATGTCAGTTTTTTTACCTGCCGTCATGACTCATAACACAGCTTTTAAATTATTTACGATACACACAATAAAAGAATCACAAACGTAAACAATCCCACTTGTCTGCTACATAATTAAAATGAAAGTTAAATGTCCCACTTCACAAGCTTCTTCTTCACGCAGACGCGTCTGAGTACACTTCACAAAGTCTTCCGCGCAGGTGCTATCATTGTTTACAAAAATAAAAAGATACTCGAAGTGAGGAAAAGAAAATTTAAAAAAATACCTTTATACAAACCAATTTATACACATAATAAAAAAAGATGATTCTTGGTTTTGATACTTTTTTCAGCATTTACTTTCAAAAATCATATTTTTGATGCCGATATTTGAAGAAAGTAAATAAAGATCAACAACCGGCGTGGATTCAATAAAAAAAATCGCTTTTCGAAGTATTGATTAAGTAAACGACATCAATGCAGTTAAATATCTTCCCAAAAGATAAAGATAATAAACTCGCAACAAATTCAATACTAACTTAGTTTCGCAACTACTTTTACTTCCAGTTTGTTTGTTTGGGTAGGGGGAGGTGCACGTGTGAATTATTTAGGAAACAATTGAATTCTTATCACTTGTTGACATTAAATCAGATAATATTCTTATTTATATAAATGACTCGGCATTATTGCTTAAGTAATTAGATAGATTTATACCAGTAAACTGCACAGTTGTACGGTAGGTATTGCATTTAAAAAAAATCGAAACTGCATTAAAACTTCCAAACAATTTAATGACAATAATATTGTTTACTTAATTTTGTCTATTTAAAGTAAAATATGTTTCTCATTATTTTAATTTAGCATATTATTTTGTTGATAGAAAGGGGTGGTGCATTGTGTGATTAGTATCGATATTATTTTTTTATTTTCTGGCAGTTCATTAACCGGTATTTAATTTTACTTTTTTTGCAGAAAATGAAATCTTTGTTGTTTATATGCGGAATTTTGACTATTGCAACTAGTCACTACATTCCAGATAATTTTATTACTCCTATCAAAGAGGTAATATTTCTATCTTATAATTGTTTTTTTTAAAAAAAATAATTGCTTTGAAATTTAAGAAATCTATACCATTTTACTATCATGTAATGGTAGAATTGTTATGAATAACTAATATAGTAATAACTTTCTAATGCATTTATTGGCATGTGTGTCTTTCATTATTGTTTATTAAGAAATTTTATTAATATCATGTTAAAATATTCCAAGTTTCTTTCAAAGTTGCTTTTATTCAGTGTCAACAAATTATAAATAACAATAATGTACTAGCATTATTTATTGAAATAAATACTATTTAACTTAAAAGTGTTTAAATCAGTTAAAAAGATCATAAAATATTACATTTATTTCCTTTATTTTATATGCTGTGGAATCTGATAAGATGTTACATAATAGTTTTAATCAAATGAATTTCAACATGGAACAGCATAATTTGTTTTTCTAAATGTGATGAAATAAATAAAAAGTTTAACTTCTTAAAATTTAACTTGATATTTTTCATAAAATTTTATTTTTAATAGTAGATATTATAACTTTAAAAATCACCACTCAATTTTTAATTAAGAGAATACCTTGTTCATGAAACTAAAATTGTTTAAAATTATTTGGATTTCAATTCTTAATTTCAGTCTGAATTCCAATTAATTAGCTAAGTATCCATGAATAAAAAGAGATGTATTAAAGGACATATAATAAAACTTGCTTTTATGTCTGATACACTTTTACTACAATTTAATTTTAAAATCTGGGCATAAGAAATAAAATTTTGTATTTATATCAAGGATTTTTTTAATACTTTATCAATGAATTCTCTTATCTATTTTGTTCACATCTAATATATTGTAATAATTTTTATACTATATGCTAATTTTTAACTGAAATTATAATTTTTTAAGAAGCAAAAAAAAAAAAGATTTATTATAGAAATTAACCAAAATTATAACTATTTGCTGTAAAAATTTATTAAGTATATTGCATAGAAATTAACTTTTGTTATTTTATTTCTAGTATGAGAAAAAAAATACTGTTCATATTTTTAAAAAAATTGAATTATCTACTTAATTAACTATTGTAAAAATATATTTGAATGTGATCAGAAAATTTTAATGTGATGAATTAATTTTTATATATTGAAATAACTTTCCAACACAATTAAGAACACTCATCTTCAAAAGAGTATGAATAAATAGAATAATTATTTTTAAATCACTTTTAGTCCTCAAAAAACAAATGTTTATTTATTTTACTATTATAAAAAATAAATCTGAAAAAAAAAGATGTTTTTAAATATTAATTTTCCTAACTTAATGGGTTCTATTAATAAATATTATAAACAATATTTTTTATTCTCTGTATATCTATTTTTTTATGTTACAACATACTTCTCATTAAATTATTGAAAATTCAAAAAATACTTGGATTACAACTGATTGAAATTTCAGGTTTATTCGAAGCTTGATTGTATGCTGTGTATGAAAAAGTAAAATTCCCACTTTCAGTTTTATAGATTTTTGTCTTTGATAATCCTTTATGATGTATTTATTCTTCTCTTCTTCACTAAAAAGAATCTTTTTTCATGTATTTCGGGATATAATTGATGAAGACTCTGAAAGTAATTAATGATAATTTGAACTGATCCGAGATTTATTTTCTGAGGGTAATAAAATATAAATGATATTGCAATAAGATATCTATATAAAACAAGGAGAAATTTAATTATTAATAGCTTTTGCTATGTTATGATAATCTCTCATAAAGAAAAAGTGAAATCAGAATTGAATGGATATTTTGTATTTGTTATTTGATGCATAGTTATCAAAAAATTATCAGACTTGTTTTCTATCACCAGGTTACTCCTACCAGAGGTCAACCATGGCCGCTTCCTCAACAGTATGCTGTGGAACAAACTTATTTTACAATACTACCATCAAATTTCTCATTTTCATACACAGGAGGGTGTGATTTATTAAACGATGCAATGCAACGTTATTTGAAAATAATGTTTCAAGATGGTTGTTCAGGAGCTTCTAGTCTAAACAAACAACCTAAAAAAGTAAAGAATATGGGAATAAATAGTCTTGGACAACTTACTTCTTTATATGTATGGATTCCTGGTGCATGTGAAAAATATCCTTATGAGGATATGGATGAACAATGTAAGTAATGCATGTTGTACATAATTTTTTTGTAAACTCTTTAACCTTTTACTGTTAATTTATTAGGAAATTATTCTATTTTTCCAATGTAAATTTCTATCAAATAAATAAAACAAGCATCAATGTAATTGATATTATTCAAAGGTGGATTTTCCATTTACAAGTACTAGATTCTGGCAGACTTAATCTCGTTCTGAGTAGTACCATGAAAATATTGACTAAAATATGTTAATAAAGTTGCCAAATAAGTATATTATTTAAAAAATATAAATATTTGAATAAAAAAATGTGATTATTTTGTTAGCTTGCATAGAATTAAAAACAATATTAAATAAATTGTAATGTAATTATTTATATAATATTAATTATTGAATTTAACTGGCTGTGTTATTTTTCATTTGGCAAGCTCTATAAAATAATAGTATTAATACTATATTTGTTGGAATGTTATTATTTTCTAATGTCTTAGTAATGATATGCTTTTATTTGTGAGAAAAATATTTTTAACTATTAAATATGATTCAAATTTCAAGAATTTAAGATCTATAAGAAGAGAGTACTGGTAGATGTATTAAAAGGATATTATTAGTCTATTTACAAATAAATAAATTTTGGAAAGTACAAATGCCACAAATCATAAAATATTTCGATATTAACTTTTTAGTGTAAAGGTTATATCCTTTTAATGCATTAAAGAAAATAAATATTAATGCCTCACAAACATAAGTCATAATAATAATTAAATAATAAAATATTCATTTTCTTTAAGTTGATAAATTAAAAAAAATAATTGAAAATGAATCATTATCATAAATTATTAGAAATGTGCATTGCCTAAATATACAAAATACTTTAACCAGGCTCTAAATGCAAGAAAAATTTTAAAACATTTATCATTTAATATCATATAACTAATAAAATAATTTTAGTACATCATTTATGTAGTCTTCCTCCATTTTCCTTCAAAATTCCCTTAAAAATGTTATAATATACTGTACTCCTTAAAAAAAAAATCTTATATTACTACTCATTGGAAATTTCTGAAATATTGGTACTTACATATTAGACCATCGTTATGCCAAAGTGTTTTATTTTAAAATGAATTTATTCATTTTTAGTGTATATCTTACTAAAAAAATATTTTTTATTAACATTTTTTAAATTTATTGAATTATTTTAATACACTGTCATAATGCCTGTGATATTAATTTTAATATTATTTACATGGTCATTTCTTATATATTTTAATGAAATGGAGTTTTGAATAAAAATAACATTTAAGCACTAAAAATTCATTTTTCACCTACTTTTAGATCTGATAAAAGTCAACACTCCTGATTATAAGAATCAAGCCCTGCTTTATGCTACGACAGTATGGGGAGCTCTCCGAGGTCTTGAAACTTTTAGCCAATTAGTATATCAAATTCAACCTGGAGTGGTAAGATTTTTGTATAAATTACCGATAGATTCATTTTTTATACAAGTATTCAATTTTTTCTGCTAATTTTACTCTATTTTTTATTTTATTTATTTTAGTATGCTATTAACACAAGCATAGTGTTAGATTTCCCTCGATTCTCATTTAGAGGATTACTATTAGATACATCTCGTCACTTCATACCAGTTCCTTTAATATTGCAAAATTTGGTATGTATATTTGTATAATCTACCTACGCATTTTTTAAAAAAATAGGTTTGATGCACTTTGTAATTTTTTTTTTTTTTTTTTTTTTTTTTTTTTTTTTGCAGGATGCTATGGCTCAAACCAAAATGAATGTTTTCCACTGGCATATTGTTGATGATCCATCTTTTCCATATGTCAGTAAGACCTTTCCTAATTTGAGTGAAAAGGTAAATTTTTATTAAAAAATTAGCAATTTTATAAGAATAAAGGCATATGTTGCTAGTGCACACAAATTATTCTAATGTATTACAGAGTATGGTATGTTTCATAATATCTTCATGCTTTAAATTCTTATTAATTTAAGCAAAAGGTTTTTCAGAAAAGCATATTAATATGAAGTATGTTGATAAGTATTGCTGAATAATTCTTTTGTGTCCCAATTTCATTTTATTTAAAAGTAAGTGGTATTTCAGTTTCTTATTTTGGAAATTTAATTTGGATAAAAAGTATCTCAAGTTAGAAATCTGAATTTTACCAAAAATTCATTAAGTCTATTGGCCTAATTCATAATGAGGCTGGCACATCAGGGACAGACCCAATAGTGACATGGAGTGAAAGTTTCAAAAATCAGTTAAGATGATATCTTAGTCATCTGACTTATGATTCAAAATTATGAATTCCATCCCAAATTATCTCTAATTTAAATTTGAATTTAATGTATTTCAAATTTAAAATGAGAAAAATTTTCAAATTTTGTTTTATTTTCTGATTTTGTAATTGCCGTCATCTTTAATTAAGAGTGAGATCTTAAAAATATCTTTCATTATAAAAACAGGAATGAAGCAAATTCTTTTATTGTTACTGAAAATTAATATGTAAAGATAAATTTTTTTAAAACTTTGTTCCGCATTTTGATTTTAAAAAATGCTATTTATTAAAAGGGCATGTTAATGCTTGAAATGCTATTGAGTAATGAGACTTATGAATTGTTTAGGGTGCTTTCAATCCCAAGACACATACCTATTCTCAAAAGGATGTTGCTGATGTCATTGAATATGGTAGACAGAGAGGAATAAGGGTGCTTGCTGAATTTGATACACCAGGTGAAACTTTCATTTCTTTCTAGAAATATCTTGCATTTTAAAAACATGTTTTGCCTTTTAACAAATAGGAGAATTTTTCTCCCCTCTCAATTAAATTGATAGGATTGGGTGGGCATATAAGGGTTATATTTACTTGATGACAACTTTTTTCCATTATCCCAGGTTCAAGGCCAGATACTATTGAAGAACTTCCTACTATCTGATCTTGATACACAAGTCTATTAAAGTAAAATATCATTTTAACATTAGAATATCAACTTAAATGCTCTCCTCATCAAGTGGCTATTATTTAAAATAATGACTTTCATTCAAAAGTAGCCTTCCTATAGCTTCAAAATGGATTGCCAATCTATCTGATTAAACTAAATTTACATGAATTATGAAATAAATTAACTGAATAAAATGGAAAGAAAATGTATTTAGATTGACATATTTAATATTTCAAGATTGGTTTTTACATTTATCCTTCATTCCACTTAAATAGCCAGAGATTTTGAACCACACAGATTAGGAAGCTATTTAGGATTACTAAGTTGAGAAAGCCACAAGCAAGTTGACTGAAACTTTATTTTGTTATCTGCCAAATAAATAAATTCGTCAAAAATAAAAACAGTTAATGGTAAAATTTTAGAATAATATCAATACTTGGTGAAGTATAATTATGTTTCTTTATATTTAATTGCATTTGCTTGATTAATAAAATATTTATAAAAGTAAGCACCTATTTCAGTAATGTGTACAAACAAAATTGCCGGCTAATTTGGAATCTTAATAAAGAAATAAAAAGAAGTTCATATTCATAAAATTAATAAAATGAAAAAAATATTTTAAACAAATCAAAAATACTCTGAAATATGAAACTTTATCTCATTTTAAAAAAGGATGCATCATGATCTGCACTCCCTAGGAACCATTACACACCTAAATTATTTAACAGATTATCAATAGCATCTAATAGAGCATAGATAATATGACATAAAATAAAATAAAATTTCAATATGTTTTTATTGATAAATATTTCAATAGCATTAGATTTTGAAATAAAATTTTGGCATTGATAGGAATCTATTGAAAAGTAAATTAAGCTACCTATCAAATATTTTTAAAAATTTATAAAGAATTAACCAGTAAACTTATTAAAAATCATGAAGCTTAAACTTATATGATAAATAGCAAAGGTAAATCCTCAAAATAAAACCATAAGTATGCACGTGCACACAAAAGAAAAAAAAGAAATTTGAATATTTCTGTGTATGTAAATAATGATCCATTCAATTGAAGCTAATATTTGTACCCTTTACTATTACTTAAAAATGTATGCAAATTGCCTTTTACTTAATAAATATTCTTGTAAATTAAAGATAATATTGCAAAATAAAATCACAGTATGCTATTGTGTGATATTAGATGTGAATATAGAATATATATTAATTATATATAGTGGTTATTTCTCTGGTCAATAAGAACTATTCAGACTTACTGATCATTTAATATATATTTTTATTATTCATTGTCTTTAATGTGAAATTTTTATATTTTGTTGCATTATTTGAAATATTGAAATCCCTGATCTCACCAAACTATTATAAAGGCATGTAGCATAATACAGTGGCAAAACATAATTGCAAGCTTCAATCAAAAAAGCTTATAAATAAGAGATCAGCGGATAAACATGAGATTGTAATGGAATGCAAATTTATTGTAATTTACTGGTACAGAATTTTAAAGTGGTTCATGGTGTATGCTGAGCCAGGTCCATGCTTTAAGATAGTGAAAGATAAAGAAAAAAAAATTCTGATGTATTTATTAAATTGGGTCGCAAGACAAGGGATATATATATATAATATTTCTGATATAAACTATTAAATATACTTTATAGATAAAAAATTCTTTTAGTTATAATTATTATGAAAATAATCATATATAAAATAGGCTTTGTAATAAACATGCTCCCACTATATGATGGCTAAGATTAGATTTGTGTTCAAAATTAATTCATGTCCATACGAGTAAGTATGGACATTTCGTTGTAATACGTAGCAATTATTATTACTGGTCATGGATAAGTATTAATTTCTAGATCTTATTTATAAATCAATATGAAGTTTATATATCAATATGACACTTCATATTCAATTATTTTTCAGCTTTTGAAATGATGTATTAGATATTATTTTTTTTCTTATAATCTTGATAAAATGTTGTTTTTCCTTAGATCAAGAAAACTCCAGGATTTTAATTAACTTTTAAACTTTATTAATTTATATATTTTATTCTTAAAATTTTATTCCAGACTGGCAAAGATAACAAACATGTTCAAAACTTCTAGACACAGACACCAAACACTAAATATGAATTTATAAATTAATATGTATAAATTACTTTAAGGGAAAGCATTATTGTGAGTGTAGGTTACTACCATAACCAGAAATATTACCATGCATTGCACATTTGTCGAAATTTAAACTTGGTTATTAGTCTTTTTTTTTTTTTTTTTTTTTTTTTTTTTTTTTTTTTTTG
>JAOUZG010000678.1:1560165-1572622 GCA_026289955.1 Argiope argentata | reverse complement strand
AATAATATTTTTAAAGGATTAATAATAACATGCTTGATAATTTGCTTAAATTTAGAAAAATTATCTTAAATTTTACTTTCAATCTCTTTATCTTAAATTTTACTTTCAATCTCTAAATATATTATATATTTTTTGAAAAATAAAATTATAATTTATGTGCCTTTAGTGAAAACTGTATTATTATTGCACAAAAATGCTAGATTAAATTATCTTAAACCATATAAAATTTCTATGTATAAAAGTTAAATGTTGCTTCATATGTGCTAGATGATGAAATTATTACTGATTTTTTTAATTAATAAAACATTTAAAACATTTTATAGGATTAATATTCAATGATTCAATATACTGAATAACATTTTTTCAAAAAGATTAATAAAGGTCACTTGTAAGGGACATTGGTATTCATTTCATGTGCCCATCCAATTTCTAATTTTTATTTCAACAATATATTTTAAACTTATAATCTGCAATACATCAGACATACATCATGTCATTAATAGTGGTGTACAAAACTAATATAAAGTTTTTTTTTTCTTATTTATTAATTATCAAAACTTAAATGCTTGGTTTGAAAGCTTTTGGATTAATTTTTTTTTTCATTTTTTAAATTTAATTATTTCTGAATCCAAACTTATTCCTTTCAAGTAGCTATCTCTTCATCACTAATGTTAATAGGTATTATTCTTGGTTTATTTAAATGGGAAAGAGTGAATGTTTTTGAGATTTTCTTAAATATCTGAAAAATTATTAGTTTAAAAAGTTTGGCTTATCAGTGACAAAAATTATTGTTATATTATATTTTGCAATATTTTTAATAATTTTTTTTTCTGGACTGTTTGGTTAAACATATTTGAATCCTATATTTTTATCAGCGTTACAACATAGGCCTTACATTTAAAACATGTTCTTAAAAATGTTGGATGATCTATATAATAAAATCGATACATATCTTAATGACTAAATTATATCTCATTTAGGTAAATACCAATTTAAAGTGATTTAATCAATAAATTTTATGCTAGTTATATATTATAAAATAATATTTGTTTCTTAAATGGTTTTTAACTGTAGAATTTGCATTGCATACTTTTAAATAGTATTAAAAGAATTTTCTCCCTATATAAACAAATATATACATATTTCCTCCTACTTTAACAGATCTTGAAAATGAGACACCTTCCATTGTGAGTAATTTTTAACCATAACTTTATTAAATCTATTGGAGAATTTTTTAAAAAGTATAATAAAAAGTAATTCTAGATCTTATTTTTGCTGAACTCTTAAATAAATAACTTAATCAGTAAGGCTTTTAAAATATGTCTAACAAGCATTGAAGAATGTGTGCATAGTTATTTTTGCTCCTAACATTTAGTTTATTGACCATTTTCTAGGCTCTGAAAATCAGAAGAATTTGGTGATTGGAGGTGAAGCTTGTATGTGGGGAGAATATGTTGATGGATCCAATGTCTTAAGCCGTACATGGTAAATATATTTTGTGGTTTAATTATAATTAAAAATTGTATGGAAATTCAAATTTCATAACATTGGAGTTTTTTAATAGATAGTTAAACTTTATATTTATAATACTTTTTCACACAGTAAGAGAATGAATAGCTAATTTAAAGTGAATAATTAAAAGTTTTCAATTATCAAAAATGCTTTCAAAAATATTGGATTATTGCATTTAATAAATATGCTTATAAAAACTGTGTTGTTTATTTTATTCATTTAGTTGAAAGAATCTAAGATATGTATAAACTGATAATGAAGAATTTAAAATGGTGTTGTGAAATTTGAATATTTTTACTAAATCCAGTATTTCCATATAAAAATTAATGAATTATTGCATTTGTTCCTTTTTCTTGCATTATTATATAAGCAGTATTAATTTATGAGATATTTTTTAAAGTGCTAAAATATATATTATTGAATACTGCTAAAATATTCCAAAAAATGATGGTATTTAAATGAGTTTTTTAGTGTAATTTTTAGAGTTAAAATGAAATTAAAGTATGTCATATTATTTAATATTCACTACTTAATGCATACTAGTTAAGTTACAAGTTTTCACAGTTTTGCCAAGGTCCAAATTGCTGTATAACATTTGATATACACCTTGATTTCTTTACAAAAAAAATGGTTAAGATTTGAGTTAATCTGTTATCTTTTACACTTTTTTTTCAGTTAAGATTTTAAAATTAATGATGTGAATGGAATCATTTTTGTTTATGCACAAGATATTTTTTAAGTGACTTTAAACGGCTGCATTGACAAATTTTTGTAAAATGCAATAGAATTTTCTATTCAAAAATGGTCATAATTTAGATTTTTTAATGGTACTTAGTGTAACCCTGCTATGTCAAAACTATACCATTGAGGAAATCTCAGGTTTTATGTGATATGACTTAATGCCATTGAATATCCATCATGCTTAAGAACCTCAAGCACATGAAATATAGCTGTAATTCTGTAACCTAATGTTTCTATGTCATTGAAATTTGGTGAATAGATTTTTAGTTCTAATGTCATGCTGATTATTTTGTCTCTTTTGAAAACTATGAGATATATTCCCCAGAGTTGTCATTGTTTAGTTTTAAATGAGAAAAAAATTATCTAAATCGTTTCATCCTTATTCAATCAGTTGATGATCCAAAAATATATTGACTTTATATTTGATCATAGAATTGCTATCTAGTCAATAAGTTATGGCATCTGTCTTTATGATTATTTAAGTTGTGAAAAGAAACATAATTGTGAGAATTCGCAATTTCAAAATTATCTTCATTCTTTAAATTTTTCCATTCTTTAAATATTTTTCCCGAAGTGTTGCCTGACCAATGTGAATATATGACAAGTAGTGGCAGCTAGTACCTAGAAAAATATGATATGCAAATAATAAAAGTTCATTTAATTTATTCCCTGGAAGAAAAATTATTGTGTACTATTTTCTTAATTTATAGAAAATAATTTTCGGTGAAGGTTACATATAGTATGCCGCACCAAGGATGCCAAGTCGCTAATAGAGATGGCGGACAAAGTAAACTAACACTTCTATGGTATAGCTACGGTTACGACTTTGCGCAATATAAATATGTTTTTTTTTTTTTTTTTCCGATAAGCATTGTCTTTTTAATTTTTTTTCAGACCCGGTACCGTCAACAGATGCCTCCGTCATCTGTTGAAGGCACCAGGCAAAAATTTTTAACTTAAAAAAACATCCTACGGCTTCGCTAGGCTCGGGAGCAGAAAACTAGTAGCTTCGATAGCACATTGAACATAAGGAATGTGCGGATAACATGAACAGTAAATAATAAATAATTGGAAAAGACAAAGATGCAAAAAAAAAAAAAAATGGATTTAATAGGAAATTTTAAAGAACGCAGAAAGAAAAGAAAACAAAGAAACGTTCTATTGCAGACGGTTTTTAAAGAAAGAAAGCAGACGACTTCGTAAAGAAATAAATCAGACGATTTTGTGAAACCGCATACTGAAAATTAAAATGAGTAAAGGAATAAATGTTATATTCGCATTAAAAATTTAATTGAAACTTCATATTAACTATACAAAAAATCTTAATTATAATACAGATCAAAAATAAAATATTTAATTGATATTTTATTATTTTTAATTTAACAGTTTTCATAAAAGAGTTGAAGCTCATGTACAACTCAACCATTGTAGGAAGAAGTAAACAAAACATCATTAGGGTTACTACTAGAGCTTTGTGTTGGGTTGCCATATTGGCGACAAACTCGGGAGCACACTAATGACTATTTTAACCTAATTTTCTACTTAAATTCAAATTTCATTTCTTGCTATAGAATTAGGTATGTGTTCTGATAGAAATGTATAGAGATAAGTTTTCTTATAGTGATTTTAACTTTATGATAACTCTCAACTAGTTGAATATGTAAAATATCATTTCATGTTGAACATTTCGGAACAAAATAGAACAAAATTGATGATTAATAAAATGAAGTTTGTTGTAGTTGTTTTTAATACTGAAATTAAGCATCGCCCTAAAAAAAGTGAAATGCTTAAAAATTTCTACTATTCTTGTCCGATTATTCAGCTGCTTAATTTGATTTGTTGTAGGCCCAGAGCAGCTGCTGTTGCTGAGAGATTGTGGAGCAATGCATCTGTGAACTCTACTACAAATGCAGCGCCAAGATTGGAAGAATTACGTTGCAGCATGATCAAGTAAGTGATATATGATTCTTAATTTTAATGGTTAAAGATTCGAAAATTTTTATTTTTGAATTATAGTTAAGATTTTCTCTTAAAATGAAAATTTAACTAAAATAAGTGCTTCTCCTTTCTTCAAGAATGTTTTTTTTTTCTATATTGGCATTACTAAAGTTATATCCTCCTTTAATCACTGATAATTTATTTCCCTGCGAACTGACCATTCATGTCTAATAATTATTTTGATTTATGATCAAGAAAAAAGAAAAGCATTTTAATGGATCAAGAGACATAGTAAACCTTGATTTCTAATTCCTTGAAAAAAGAGGGAAGTGCTTGATCAAAATTACTGTAGAAAGAGACTTTGATGTAGCGGATAGCGCTAAGCCCGAACTCCCAATCTTATGGTTAGTAGCCGAGTATCATATCGATCGAGCAAAAGGGACCCTTCAGCTCGAAGGATATTAATTGGCTTATATTGAGATCACCACAGAGTATCCCCCCAGTGAGTTTGGCGAACGATACTTATGTGAAGAGGTGAAGTTAACAATTGTCGTATTAATACGCGTCTAGAGCTTTGATCGCCGATAGAGGGCGCCACGACAGTTGAACGAAGCTAAGGGCAAAGGTTGCGTTAATCCAAGGTCGGTCGCCGGGTTACCATTTGTAGATGATTGGTGGATTATAGCGGATAATGCAAGGCCCGAACTTCTAATCTTATGGTTAGTAGCCGAATGCCATATCGATCGAGCAAAAGGCAGCTCGAAGGATATCAATTGGCTTATATTGCAATCACCACAAGACTTTCAAATGTTTCTTTATTCCAGAATCTTAAGTTTAAATGATAAGATATTTGGTCAATTTAAAACTCTCTGAGATTTTATTAACATTAAATACTTCAAGTGGTCAAATGGTAACTTTTTTCAATAGCATTTCTAATGTAGTGGTGCATTGATATGATGGCACATTTAGTATTAACTCTTATTTTACTTTATGAGTATCAACCTATTCATGATAGGTTGATTCTAATAAAATAAATTAAAGAACTTGCAGTGCTTAATTTACAGGTAACCCTGTTTTCTCGGTGGTCCCCTAAATTTTTTGTGTGTCTGAAGACCACTTGTAATGGACTTATAAAGGGTTCTTGCTATCAAATAGGTTAGAGCTTCATCAACTCAAAATTTTGGTGCTAATAGAAAATGCTAATGCTTATAAAATTATTGATGATGCAACAGATTAGTAGAATCAGAGGAATTGCAATGCCTTAAAATCCTGTAATCCCTGCTTTATAGTCCTTTTTTAAAAATCTCCCATAATAGCATTGTTGCCTGTAAAGAAAGTTTTGTGGTTTCTTTTTCCATTAATATTGAAAATTAATTCTTATTTCCAATTTAAAAAGGAAAACTATTTTTTAACTATTTATGAGAAACTGTTTTAAGTTCTACTATTTTATATTTCTCAAGAAAATACTTTTGTGCTGCAGATTCTACTTTAAAAAAAGTCATTATAAAAAGCTATCAATCAATTTATTTTAAACTTAAGTGGCAATGTCTTAAAGGATTAATGAAGAATAGATTTTAGAAATAATGTATACAAAATTAGATATATTAGTGAATATTTGAGAAAAATTTCACTGGTGTGAACTTAGGCAAAAAGAAAGTTAATCTCTAATGACCTGTAGAAGAATCTCCATTTTGAAAGTGAAATTCTAGAGCAATATCAGGCATTTAAAGTTGCAACTAATGGATCATAGAATGTGCAGAATCTTCACAACTCTAAAGTTAAAGTGTTTTATAAGTTTAAGGGGAGGAAAAATATTTAAATTAAAATTAATTTAATTATGTAGGGAAATAGGAAGCATTTGCATATAAGATCCTCTTCGGTAATTTGTTTTTCAGTTTTTTGTGGTTAAAAATTTATTTCCAGATGAAGATCTTACTAAGATTTGATGTTAAATAATTATAAATCCACTGAAATATATTTCTATATATTAACTTTCATTATTTTGCTCTAAAAATAAATCCTGATTACTCAAGTATCTAAAAACTCTTCCATGATATTAAATTTCCGTTTTGATTTCTTTTTTTTAATTCATCAAAACTTGAATTATAAAGTGAAGCATCATAAAAATTTAAAAAGAAAAGAGAAGAGATTTTAATTATGAATTTTGATATCCCACGTAAATATATGTAATATACCATGAAATTTTGCTTCCATATCCACTTTGGATTTGTCAGATTTCTCTTCTTGGATGCTATAAAAGTTATTCTGTATTATATTTTCATAACAGTTTTGGTAATTTTAAAGCCTTACCAATTTAAAAATATGAGTATTTGTTTTACCCAATTTGTTTTACGTGGTATCCTGTGGGCTTTCACTCTATTTATATATCTGTTATGGATAAATTAAATGTCTACCTTCTAGGTATCATTATAAAATTTGTTTGTAAATATTATACATTTTAGTTAAAATTGTTTTTAATATTTTCAGACGAGGCTTAAGGGTGGAACCAGCAAATGGACCAGGGTTTTGTGAATGTGATTATGTGATGTAATGATACAACATTCCTTAGTGCAATGCACACATAATTTGTTTTATTATTGTAAACAGGATTTACATGTACGTCCAAATTTTTTTTAACTATTTGAACTGATCAAATGTTTTCTATTTTGATAGGTATTAATTATTTTACCTCAAAACTCATGCTCTTGTTAAATACTATACTCCATCGTCTATGTTTAATTTTTCTTTTATTTTGTATTTGAAAGCATTCAAATAAAATATTTATTATTGTTGATGTAAATGTTTTATTGAAAAAAGGTTGTTGTTAATTGTATATGCCTCTTACAAATCGTATATCATAAAGGCAGAGGTAGACCTACATAAAATGCCCTAATATCAAAACAGCACCCCTTTCCCAATTCTTAAAATTGCAATCCTCTTTCTACCCCTTCACCCCCCTCCCAAAAAAAAACTTATGCATGTTTAATAAGAGTTGAAATTATGCCTGTATGAATAAAATATCTAAAAAAAATTAACTATTACATTCTAACAATTAGTCAATACATCTTCATTATCAAACCAGAGTAATTCAACTATTTACAAAAAAATTAGTAATATAGCAACTATAAAAGCAATTATTAACTCAAATATAGTTCAATGTATAAAAACATTAGAAATTGCATTTTAAAACATTATGATGGAGAAATTAATTGTAACTTTATATGTTTTTGTTTCATACCCTCCCCCCCCAAAAAAAATACATCAACAGGCCTTCATTATTTTTATTCTGGTAAAGAAAAAATCAATGGAATGTCGTTTATTTTTAAATTTTGATTTTGTATTTCAAAATTTTCATAGAAATAATTGTTTTAATTTTTCGTCTAAATTTTATTTTAAGGATTTAAACTCCTAATATATCAAGCATTTCTTAAGCAAATCTAATAAAATTTCATTAAAATCTTTGGAAATAATTTTAAAATTATTTAAAAATATGTTTTATTGCATTCATTAATACTGTCTTTTAGATGAAACGACCATTTGTTTTTTAGTGTTCTTTATATAATATTTATTAATTCTGAAAAAAAAATGCATCTTTTGTCTTTTTGTCCATTGATGCATTACAATGTGCAGACACTGTTATAAACCTGTTTAAAAAACTAAAAAAAAGTAAGCGATTGGATGCAAATTTAAAGCCTAATTGTTGTAAATGTTAACAAATTAACATATACACTGCAAAAGATGAGATATTTGATAGCTTCTGAAAATATTATTTCCTTCAAACATTGTTATCAACTGTATCATCTTAATATTTTTTTAAAAAATACACCAATTTGAAATCTAAACAATCGTCTTTTCAATTATGTATTTTGTTGTACAAAATTTCCCCAAATGCAATAGTTTTTATAAATATATTTGGATATGATTTGTAAGGATATTTTCATTTTACTTAAACATGTTGTCACATTTCCTCAATTTTTGCTTTAAAAAAATCCTATTGGTGAAAATTATTTTTATTTTGGGTAACTTTTAAAATCATGAATTTTACTTCACTCTTAGGTAATGAAAAGGTAGTAAAACTTATTTAAAACTAGCCGCCTTTGGCGACCAGTCGGTTCGCCAATATTAATGCCGACTAAAGGGTTAAATCATTTTTTATATAACTTGGTCTCATAATAAGTTTTTCAGCAAAATATTTTTAAGTTTTAAATAAATTTAAATTAAGTTTAAATATTTTAAGTTCAAATAGCTAACCTACTTTTACCAGTATAGCTTTAATATTACGTAACTTCGTTGAAAGAAGATGCGTTTTTATTTCGCATGATTCATAAAAATGCGGAGATTAATAACAATCACGAAGGCGATTTCTTTGATTTGCACAAAATATCATCTTCACATAAGTAAAATTCAAAACATGTCTTATTGTTTTAAAAATTAAAAAATAAAAGAATGCAAAAATATTTTACTACTACTGATTGTCAATTGCTTTTTGTTCGTCGTTTCTTTGAAATGACGTCATTTTCAAAGTTTGTTTAAGATTTCTTGCTTTTAAATAATTAATCTCGCTCTCAGAAGATTATCGTTTGGTGCTTTTCTAAAAATTCTTTTTCAGTTTTAACCGTCGCACTTTTGTAATATATTTTTACTTTGTATTTTAATTTACTTTAATTCTTTAATGGAATTGTTAATTTTGATATTGCAAACGATCAAGAAAAATTTTCTCTTGCATTTACGGTTTAAAAAATATCACATTTCCTTTTTGTTTCATTTCATATAATCACGTAATGAAAATTATATTTTTCTGTTTTATTTTTGGTAATAATTAACTTTTTTAAAAATCAGAACTTCTGAAAATGTGATGGGAACATTTTATTAAAAGCTGGTTTTTTTTTTTTTTTTTGAGATCCTTGAGAAGATAAAATTTTATTTATCTACTTTTTTGCGAAATAAATTGTTGAAAAAAAAATGATTAAATTAAATGTTTAAAAATTCATTAAAAATAGAGTTTTAATTAATAGATCAAAATATTAGTATCATTGAAAAGCTAATTTTTTTAGCTTTAACGTGATGCAAAAATCAATTTTGTGCTGTAATATTTTCAGAATTTATAGCGAAAAAACGGTGAAATTTGGCTTATTTTTTAATTAATTAAAAATTCAAAAAAGGGCTCCGAGGTGCATATTCCTGGCACCCAAGGTATACATATACCAAATTTGGTAGCTATAGGTCGAACGGTGTGGCCTGTACAGCGCCAACACACACACACACACACATCGTACTTTATTATAAGTAAAGATGTTGTTTTGAAAATTGATCGCATCAGGAGAATCTGTCGAGAGAAGCGTGAGGAGGGGTTCTGGAGGTGTTTGTGACAAAGGAAGCTGGATTTTTCCATTATTACAACACATGCTACTACATTCGCCTTTCCATTTAAGAGCCTTACAGAAACGGCATTCAATAACCATTCGACCAATTTCAATTAGTGGATCACATTCATAAGCAATATTGAAATCATATGCATATGCAGAGTTTTCTTTTTGTTTCCAGATTTCATTTCTTGTGCTTGACATCCTCATCGTGTTATTTAATTGCCTTAATTGGCGATGATCAAAAGTTTCTGATGCTCTTAAAATGGACATTCTTTGGCTGTTATATTATTGCCTATTTCGTCTTTCCGCGTCCGTTTCCGATGCTCTTAAAATGGACATTCTTTGGTTATTAAGCATTTGTCTGTGGCATATTTCTATAGTTGTTTCAGAGGTCCTTGCAGTAGCCATCCTTTGTCTATTGGACATTTGCCGTCGTTGACGAAATTCTTGATTTTCGTTTTCCCGAGAAATCTTCATTTTTTTCCTTTCTCTCTGTTGAATAGATCTTAAACATTTCTTTTTTCTTGGAGGAGACATAGGTTTTATATTTAAAAAAATATTTTTCCTTTCTTTAAAATCAGTATCAAATTCACCAAATAATTAAAGTTTTAAAGTTCAGTTGTTTGCTAATTCAATCACGTTATTTGCTAATCTGATACTCACGTGACGGTTTCAAACCAGTTAAAACTGTTTAAGGATTTAAATTAATTAATATTTTTATTTAGTATTTTTTATTTATTTTAAATGTTTCATTGAATTAGTAATTTTTTTATTTCAAACGATTATTAAAAAAAACTTTGTCTCGCATTTATTGTTTTAAAAAAATATCATAAATATCCTATTTATTTCAAATAATCACATACTCAAAATTACATTTTTCTAAGTTTTATTTCCGGTAGTAATTCAATTTTTTTAAAATCAAAACTTTTTGTAGGGATTTTTGGCAACACTTTATTAAAAGTTGATTTTTTTAGATCCTCGTGAAGATAAAAAAATTTATTTTATACGAAATAAATAGTTGAAAAATACGATTAAATTAAATGTTTAAAAATTAATTAAAAATAGAGTTTTAATTTATAGGTCAAAACATCAGTATCATTGAAAAGCTAGTTTTTTGAGCTTTGACGTGATGCAAAAATCAATTTTGTGCTGTCATATTTTCGGAAGTTATAGCGAAAAAACGTCAAAATTTGGCTTATTTTTTAATTAATTAAAATTTTAATTAAAAATTCAAAAAAAGGGCTCCGAGGTGCACATTCCCGGCACCCAAAGTATACATGTACCAAATTTGGTAGCTGTAGGTCGAACGGGCTGGCCTGTACAGCGCCAACACACACACACACACACACACACACATTGTGCTTTATTATAAGTAAAGATTTACAGCTTGCAAATTTTAGATTTCCTCTCACTCTCTGATCTTAAGCATAAGGTAATTTTTTTTTCAGATTAGAATTTTCATTTCATATTTATAATACGTCATATTTATTTATTCTGAACTTCTAAAGCCTTAGATATTTAAAATTGAATAATTAACCAAGCAACCTTTCTACAGTTATATAATCTATTAACCTTCAAAGCAGATATAAAATCAACATATTTTCATTTATTAGAATTTATTGTCTATTTTTTAAATTATTTTTAAATAGTGTATACTTACTCATTGTCAAATATCTATATTAGCTATATAAAGTGAAACTCTGTATATCAAATATATATATTAATTCGTTTAATATCAAAATAATATTTTTGAATTAAAAAACATTTAATTTTTTATAGAAAGATATATTTCAATGAATATTCTATTTTTATTTATTTACATGAAGCAACATTAAGTTATTTTTTTAAGCTTAATCCAATTAAAATACAAGGTAACAAATTTTTAACAAACAAAAGAACAAGGCATTTCAAAATTTTATAGTAAAATTTATTTCCAAGAGCATCCCTATTATTATGGACGAAAGTGAAATAACAAGGTTTCTTTTTTCGTTGTTCTGATTGGAACTTACGATGAAATAAATTAATTCTAGCTTCTAAAAGTTGCATAAATATACAATAATAGTTCATTATTCTTTACAAAGCTCTTCCATCGTATAAAAGTTTCAAGTTCAGTAGTATGATTACCTGGGCACATGCCCTCAGAAAAGAACTATCCCCTTAATGGTAGAAGTTTGAGAAAATTTACATGACTTTTGCTATAATAGTCAAGAGTTGAAAAGGTGCATGACTGCCGAGAAGAGAGACTGTGCTGGAATCCTCTGGCAAAGGTGCTTGAGATATTTTTATTTGTAATTTTTATACTCCCTTCTTTTATTATTAATAAAATTTATTCCCTGATTTTTCTTATTCAGCTTAGTTCATAACAATTCTAAACAGTCTATAAGTCATTTTGGATCAGGAATAGGTTTTCTGCTAATTGATAGGAAAATTTGGCTAGTAGAAATATTATCTTATGAATTTATATGTATATTTTGAATCCCATTTCAAGTTTTGTCTAATCATCAATAACCACTCATAATTCGCCTGTATTATGGGTATAGATATTTACATTTTCTTATTAATAAAAATAAATGATTTATATGTATATTTTGAATCCCATTTCAAATTTTGTTAATCATCAATCACCACCCTTATAATTCGCTTGTATTAAGGGTATATTTTTTTGTTTTTTCTTATTAATTATATACATATATATATATTCGAAGTTCATACCTTGTATCAGAAACGATGTTTATATATCGAACTTAAATAATGATTTTAATTTAAGAATCGATCCAGATTTAGAGCATATAGAAATATTAAATAGAAGGTTATAGAATATTAATAGAAGATCTTTTTATTTCAAACTTTCAATTTTAGTTTTGTGGAATAGTTTATATATATATATATATATATATATA
>JAOUZG010000678.1:1533248-1550271 GCA_026289955.1 Argiope argentata | reverse complement strand
ATATTGTGATTCTTTCATATTTATATAATATTTATGTTGATTGTAATTACTTAGTAAAAAGTAACAAAAAAAATTTTTTAGTTAACCTAAATAAGAATTGATTTTTAAAAATTGTTTTTTATAATATTTGTTACACTGAACTGACAGGCATCCAATTTTGTTCATTATATTTTTGAAACAGATTTTAAATATATAAAAAGTTACTTACCCATTTCGAAGACGGTATAGTACGCAAGTACCACAAAATCATATGAAATTGAATTTTAAAGCAGAATGGCTGACGAATCGAAATATGCAATATATATGATAGTTGTATAGAAGGCCCTCTCAAAAATATCAGAACCAGGAGTTTTCAGCAAGCTTATTCCGATCATAACCAACAGAATGCAAGCCGATTTTATTTTTCTATAATTCAATGTTTTCACACAAATAATAATTGGAATTTCCAATCTAAATATTTTTAGTGGTTTAATTTATTAATATATGACAGTTCCCAATAAAAAAAGCAAAACTCCATTAAAGCTTCTAAAATATTTTGATTTTTTTTTAAAATCATTTTTATGATATTTTATATTGAAAGTTTTTAGATGAAAGAGTTGCATGCATTTAATACTTTTTTACAGTTATTAGAATCGGAATATCTGTCTGTAACGGCATGCCAAAATGCTACATTTAAAGTTATCTAACTTAACATATACTTTTAAAGAAGGAACCATGTATTTCAAAGAGCATTATCATTCAATGCATGAAATAGTTTTAATCAATCGAACACGAAACGAAATTCCGATGACTGTTAGTAATAATGTAAAAATACAGTAGCACGTAGATAGTTGCCTACTCTACATCTTAATATACACAGAAATAATTTACATCCAATTAAAATTCAAACGCGTTTTGTTTTAACAGCATTTCAATATATTTTAATTGGGAACTTCTTTCCAGTTCCTATACATTTTTAAAAATACTTCTAGGTATGACTTGTGACAGCATTTAAATCTGTTGGAATTTAGGTCAGATCTTATTTGCTTTAGCCATTTTGAATTTTTTTTGTTTTATTGTATTATTGAAAATTTTATTGTAGCAGATTCTTTGCCATTGTATATATTGCGTGAGTAAAATTTTAAATTAAAAATTTTATTTCACTCTTAAGTAATAAAAACGTTGAAAGTTATTTTATACTTATGAGTATTAATTATCTCCCTTTCATTCTATTTTCTTAAACTTATGTTAATTATTATTTTAGGATTAGATTCTCCATGTCATATTTATTAAGTGTACATAAATTATTTAGATTTTCATAGTTTCTAAAGCTGTAGGCAATTTTAATTAGGTATTATGCACGGCACTTTTGAATAATTAAATAATTCCTCTATAGCTACATCTTATTAATTTTTCCAAAATATAAATTATTAAAAATAAAAATCTATGAGACAATTAAAGATCTGTAATTGTCATTGTTTTGTTATATTTTAAAATATTCTGGATTTTTGAATTCCATTAATGTGGTCTGAATTCATAAGCATATATTAAAATCTGATTATGAAATTTCATTTATATAATAACATTATTCTCGTCTGGGTTTTCAAATACTATAATAATGAAATTTCATTAAAACCATTATATTGAATAGCTGAGCCAGTTAATAGCAGTTGGTACCTAGATTCAATATTATGTTCTAATTTCGATACCATTTTTTTAAGTTCCTAAAAAACTAGATTTTATTTTAGAATGAATAAACATAATGGATTAAACTGCAAGAATATCTGTTCTTTTTCGGGGAAATTGAGACATTTGGCAGAGAGCCAAAAATCCTAACGGATTTATTCGGGAAATTCCTTAGTAATGAATCACAACTTTTCATATGCATGTTTTGTCTAAAGAATACCAGATAACATCTGACGATTGCATAATGGATCAGCTTCTCCCCCCCCAAAAAAAAGGGGGAAAAGGGGAAAGTAAAAAGCGGATGGTTTATGTTGAATGAGTAAGTTAAAAAAAACCTGCTACCAAACATTTAACTATTCGTGAAAATTCGAGGAAAGAATAAACCGACATCGCTAATTTTGATGTATTTTGAACCTCTTAATCGTAAGAATTTTAATAATATAGTCGGTTTAATACATTTTTGCAATTCAAGGCTTTTTCAATTTAAAATTTAAATTCACATTTAATTGTTTGTGATCATTTTTCTTAGATTAATTTTTAAAGGTACAGACTTTCTCATTTAGCCGAGACCTAATATCAATACGTTTAAGTCTATTAATATTGCTTCTTATTTATTGTGATCAGTTTGATTTTAATGAGCCAGAACGTTTACTTATGAACTTACAACAATAATACTATATTTTTTTAGTAAAATTAAAGAATGCGGTACAGTTTTTTCGCCAACTTTGATTAAATCGTGCCAAATATTAAAAAAAAAGCGTTCAAGATTTTAAACGTTTGGTGAACTATCGCCATTTTAAAAAAATCAGTTTGGCATACACAGAATTAGTAAAACGTATGGTATATTTTGTTCTGATACAATGATTTAGTTTTATTTGGTAAATGATATTTTGTAAACTAAAAATTCGGCTTTTCCATAAAATTAAAGATATAGTTTTAACAAGTATAGTGTTAAATAAAGTCAGATATAAAGATATAGTGATAAAGATATTTCACCAATCTGCCAAATCTTATCAAACAATAGAATAGTCTTAAATTCTTTTTACCAAGTAAAGAATTTAGTTAGGTTATATTTTGAAATTTAAAGTCTTTAAATAATTATTATTTGGTAATTGAACCATATTCTTTAATTAAACCCTCGTTTTTCCTTATTTTGGAGCTCGTGAAATGGGAATAGTAAAAATCAATGGTTTGTTGTTTTCGAATTTTATTTCACTACCTTTTTTTTATCACCATCCTTCCTTTTTTTACAGATAAGGCCTAATGGATTCGACTTCACGTTCGAAATTGAATGCAAAACCTTTCGTGGACTCCTGCATATCCCAATTTGGATGGACAGATCTATCGAACGACACCGTTATGGATATTGGATGTGGCAAGCATTTGAACTTAGCCGAAGCAATGTTCGAAAGGTTTCCAAAAATCAAATCTGTTGTGAGCATTGATAGAAATCCGGAGATAGTCGTGCATGCGAGAAGACTCATCAGAAGGAAAGCAATGAAATGCCATGTTGCCGACATAGAAGATAGGTATGTATTTTCTTTTACTTTCTGGTGTATGAATTACAGAGTAAGCATGGGGCATTGTATTCTTTAGAAAAAAAAATGGGACTCGTGAATTTGACGAATCTTCCATGTTAAAAGCCTTCTTGAGTCTGAAAAACATATTGTACCGCACTTCGGGGTTAGTGTAAATTGAGAATTGATAAAACTATCTCTAAAAAATCACAAGGCGTTTATTCGTAGGAACTCCGTAAATCTTACAAGAAAGCAATCGCAAACTTCACCACTGTGAACAAGATCCCTGATTAGACTTCCAATTCGTATTTGTCATTTCATTCAATCAGAAAAATGGATAATCAAAGCTCTTACCTGTCAGAAAGGATCAGGACGCAACTAGTGGATTTTTCGCATTTTATTTTAAACACAGCAAACATTTAACAGGAGGGACGAACACACACAACAGACATCACCACGTAAAGAAAACAGACTAACAAAAACAACCAAAACCCAGAGGGGGATACAGCGCCCTCGGGCGGAAAACCTTGAACCTCGAGGGGTGGAAATAAAGTTTCAACACACTCCCCCCCGAATGACCAAGGGGTTCATTCAAATTAAACATTCAAAAATCTTCCACATTGCAACATTTCTTATGACCTTACATATCTAATTTTAACACAAAGTCCAATTTCTATAAATTCACTTTCATTAGTCAATATTTCTGTTGCAATGTTATGGAAATTTCACTTTAAATAATATTTAAATATTTTTAACATTTTACATTTAACACATCAGGCATGAATTCAACTTTTACATAATATCAATGGCACAAATTCAATATTTCACAACAATAGTTTACATACTCACCAATTCATCATAATACAGTTAAATACAAGTTTTGTATAATATCTTCACATTGCATTTAAATTCCAAATCTCAATATAGGTCCCTAAAAAACATAATGACATTAATATACTACTCAAACTATTCGTTCATCAATTTCAAGGTTGTATAACAATTGAACAGGCCTTTTAATAACCGATGTATTCGTTTTAATTTGACAAGATCTAATTTTACCATCTCTGCCAGGAAATACAGCTACTACCTTTCCTAATTTCCAAAAATGCCTGGGAAGTTTATCATCATTAATTAGTACAATATCACCAACTTTAAATTCTCTAATTTTGCCTGTTGGCTTCACATATTGAGTAGATCTTAACATTAAAAGATATTCTTTAAGCCATTTTTTCCAAAAGTGATTAATTAAACTTTCACGATAATTAAACCTTTTAATTAAAATTTTTCTATTACTTAAATTAGTATCAATAGTAAGTCTGGCAGGAGGTAAACTATTGACTCTTCTTCCTAACAGCAAATGAGCTGGAGTAAGAGGCGCAGGTTCTTGAAAATCTGAAAACACATAAGTTAAAGGACGAGAATTAAGAACACCTTCAATTTCAATAATTATAGTCTCTAATTCTTCTCGAGACAAAGTGGTTCGACCTAAAGTTTTTCGAAGAGCCAGTTTCACCGATCTAATGAGTCTTTCGTAGAAGCCACCCCACCATGCAGCTTTCTCAACGATAAAGCGCCACTGGATTTTGTGGGAGGCATAAAAGTCTTTCACCTCTGGATGACTGATAACGCTCCACAAATGTTTTAGTTCAAGTTCAGTTCTTTTGAAAGTTTGAGCATTATCCGACCAAATCTCAGAACACAGTCCACGACGAGCGATAAACCGTCTAAGTGCTAAGAGAAAAGTTTCAGTTGTCAGATTGTCAACAAGTTCTAAGTGGACAGATCGGGTTACACCGCACGTAAACAAAACGATGTAGAGTTTGTTGTCACAGTTCTTAGCGTAGAGGGGTCCACCAACATCAACTCCCACTATAGAAAAGGGAGGTGACTGTTCCATTCGCGCAGCTGGCAAAGGTGCAGTAACTTGGAGACCAGGAGAAGAGTTGAATCTTTTACACAACACACATCTTTTTAAAAGATTCTTTGTCGTTTGTCTTCCTCTAACTACCCAGTATTTATCGCGGATTTCAGTCAGAGTTTCAGAAATCCCTCCGTGGAACACCTTTTTATGCGAGTTTAAAACTAACAAACTCACGAAACGATGCTTTGCAGGCATAACAATGGGATGTTTTTGTAGGTAAGTAAGTTTCGATTTCTGGAGTCTCCCACCAGCGTGAATTATCCCATCAGAATCAAGAAAAGGATTCAATTCCAAAATCTTGGAATTTTTCATCACTGATTTTCCTTGCTTTAAATAAGCAATTTCTTCGACAAAAACTTCTTCTTGTACTGATTTTATCCAGTATTTTTCGGCACCATCAAGTTCTTCTGCACTTATTTCGTCATATCTTCTAATATTATTTCTAACATTGTGTATGAAGCGAAGTATCCAACTTGTAACTCTAAGTAACTTATTCAAACAGCTGTATTTGTTGATATCAAGTAAAGGCACAGCTTTCGTATGAGCTTCACACACAAATGTCAATATTTCGTTTTGGTTCATTTTTTTCTCGCATGATTCAATAGAGAAATTGTTGAAATCAGAACCTCTCGGCCAAATTTCTTTTCCCTGACGAAGCCACTTTGGACCGTGAGTCCAAATCTCACTTTTTTTAAACTTCTCTGCACTCGCTCCTCGAGAGATGAAATCAGCAGGATTTTCTTTCCCACTGCAGTGATGCCAATCCACAGGATCGGTGTTGGACTGGATTTCCATCACACGGTTGGAAACAAAGGGTTTCCATTTGGAAGCTGCTCCTTTGATCCAATGGAGAGAAATTAACGAATCACTCCACAAAAATACCCTAGATATGGGAAATTTAAAATTTTCTTTTAAATATCTCAGGATTCTAGCAGCAATCACAGCTCCCATTAATTCCAATCTAGGGAGGGTTAATTTTTTAAGTGGTGCTACGCGCGATTTGGCTGTAATAAAACTTGTAGATACACATCCATCGGTTGTTTCAAGGCGAAAATAGCTCACTGCTCCAAATGCTCTAGGGCTAGCATCTGAAAAAATGTGTAGTTCTAATTCCTTCGCTTGACTCAAAGGAGAGGAGAAATATTTCCTTTCGAATGTCAAATCCTTCAAAGAATAAATTTTGCGAGCACCAGTTTTCCCATTTTTTCTTTAATTCAGTTGGCAGTTCATCATCCCATCTTAAACCACATTCCCATATTTCTTGCAATAGGCACTTAATGATTACAATAAATGGAGAAACAAATCCAACTGGGTCATAGATCTTTGCAGCCGTCTGAAGAACGCTGCGCTTAGTGCTCCTCAAATTGTCGATGATCTTGAGAATAGGTTGCACGTCTAATTTAAACGTGTCGTCGTTAATGTTCCATATGATTCCTAAAACCTTTAAAGGACGCATGCTGGACTCTTCAATATCCTCCATACCTCTTTCGCACCACAATTTTCTCAATTCTTCGGAATTAGTTTTAAATTTTCTTAAATTCATGTTCGCGTCTTTAAGAATTTCTATGGCAGTAATGGAGAGGTCTAAAGCTTCATTTATTGTATTAGCTCCGTGAAACAAATCATCTACGTAAAGTGATGAATTAAGCATTTCATAAGCTTTGCATTGTTCTTGTTCATATTTTCGAATATGATATTTAATGGTTGCAGCAAGCACAAATGGACTAGATGTTACACCGAATGGTACTCGTGTCATTCTGAGAGTTTTATGAGACTTCGAATCCTGGCCATCTGGAAACCAGAAAAATCTCAAATAATCTCTATCCTCCTTAGCTATTCCAATTGTTAAAAATGCTCCTTGTATATCACTACAAAATGCATGCTTGAATTTGCGTAATCTCAATAACACATCAAGGATTCTAGGATTCAATGACGGACCAGGAGTGAGACAGTCATTCAAAGATTTACAACCTTTATCTTTCGAAGAAGCGTCAAAAACCATTCTAACTTTCGTCGTTTCCTTGTCGGTCCTTACAACTGCAGAATGCGGCATATAATATGTGTTATTTTGAATTTTCGAACAGCATTCTTCAACAATATTCAGATTTAATTGATCTGCAATAATATTCTTATATTCATTCAAAAGCCAGTTATTTCCCTTCATTCTCACACATAATTTTTCAAATCTGCGTTTAGCTATCTTCAAGTTATTAGGTAATTTGTCAGGACTTTTATCCCAAAAGAGCTTAGTTTCATATCTCCCATTTTTGAATTTTAAGTTGTTTTCAAAGCATGTAATTAAATCCTTATCGCAATCGGAGATATTTTCCCTATCTATTATTCCCATTGCATCTAATTCCCAAAATAATTTTAAATTCTCATTTAACGCTGAGCAACATTCTGTTTTTAAAACAGAAACGTTCTTGTCGCAGTTTAAATCTACTGGTGAGATTCGACCTTGGACAACTTTACCAAAAATTGTATCAATTATAAATAAAGTTTTAGTTAAATTTTCCCTTTTGCCTGAATGTATTTCCCAAAAATATTGCGCTCCAATTAAAAGAGAAAATTCATTTCCGAAAGACTCGCAAGCATTTGAAAGCTTTATATTTTTCTTACTAAGCATCTTTTCTAGTTTATTCAACGATACTTTAAAAGGAGAACTAGAAATGACATCGCAAAGCAATGCTTCAATTTCAATTCTTTTTTCAGGGTCACGAGAATTGCAAAGTGTAAACTTCACTACTTCGTACGTTCTTTCTATCGGGTCTCTCGAACCAAATGTATAAACTAACAGTTTTTCTCTTCTCATTATGGGTAATTTCATCGCGTCAGCTATTTCCTTTTTCAAAAAGCATCGCTGAGAAGCGTTATCTAACAGAATATTTATCATTTTTCTCCTTTCTCCCCACTTAATTAAGGCCGAACAGGTTTCTAAAAGTATTTCACCCTCACTGATATTTATGTTCGAACAAGTGACAATTTCGTCCCTCTCTACATCCGGTCTTTCACCCCTCTCGGGCTCAGGAGGTGTTGTCGCGTCGCAAATAAGCTCAGAATGTCTACGTTGACATTTACCACATGTCCGTTTCGAAGGGCAGTTTCTGTAAATATGTCCTGCTTTCGTGAGGCACAGGAAACATAACCCGTTTCTTCTTAAATGAGCCTTTCTTTCCACAACCGGCAAAGGGCAAGATGAAGAATCATGATCGGGTTTAGGATTTTTACAAAATAAACATTTTTTCACGTCGATTACAAATGCGGATGCATGCGGAGTATTCACGCTTCTTTGGTTTTTTCGGTTACATGACTCAAATTTATTCTTATTGAATTTTCCGTATTTATGGTTAGGCCTTTCATAAGTGCTAACTCTAGATTCTGTGCGTGCATCTGTGTCAAATTCTTTGATTAAATGTTCGTTTCGTTCTCGACATTGAATTTCGATTTTTAAGAATTCTAATAAATCCGAAATAGTACTTTCTTTTTTAGAATAAATTTTACGGGAAAATTCCAAGGATAATTCTCTAGGGATAGATTTTAACAATATGGGATGTAGTAAAGAACTATAACTGTTTGGATTAACACCATTATTTTCTAACCCACGCATGTGCGTTTCGCATACAGAATATAATTTGCGTAGCGACTTAACATCATTTGCTTTACGTACTGGATTTAAATTTAAAAGTTGTGACATATGAGCATCAATAATCATTTCAGTTCTACCGAATCTTTCTTTTAGAATATTTATGGCAACATAATAATTTTCTGCTTTTAAAGCCAAGCCCCGCACAGCAATTTCAGCATCGTTAATTAAATACGATTTTAAATAGTTAAATTTTTCAACATCGCTAAGACTTAAATTTTTATGTATGGCAGTTTCGAATTGAGAATAAAAGTCATTAAATTTTAGCATATCTCCATCAAATTGAGGTATTTGTAATCTCGGAAGTTTGATTGAACATTGTTGAGAATTGCTGTTAATAATTTTATCATTAGCAATTTCGCTTTCATTTTTTCGTAAAATTTTCTCAGCTCGCATTTTCCACGTTATCATTTGATCTCTGTATTCTTGCTGACGTTCCACTTCGTTAGTCAGATCTTGCGATTTACACAAATTCAATATATCCGAGTCAAGTTTCTTTAGCTGATCATCTTTATCTAATAGTTTCGCTAAAAGTTCTTCGATCACGTCTAAAGATTTTTCATCCGCTGTATAAATTTCCTGCTCTAGCTGTTTAAAATATTCTGTTGCAGCCTTTCTGACAGGGGCTCTAACTTTTTTCAAAGATTCCAGATCCATTTTAGCTAATTCGCAAATGATTTCAATTTCGCATCTAAAGGTACCTCTGGCCGAATTGGGCGTTTCCCGGGTTTCGGCACCAAAAATGATTAGACTTCCAATTCGTATTTGTCATTTCATTCAATCAGAAAAATGGATAATCAAAGCTCTTACCTGTCAGAAAGGATCAGGACGCAACTAGTGGATTTTTCGCATTTTATTTTAAACACAGCAAACATTTAACAGGAGGGACGAACACACACAACAGACATCACCACGTAAAGAAAACAGACTAACAAAAACAACCAAAACCCAGAGGGGAATACAGCGCCCTCGGGCGGAAAACCTTGAACCTCGAGGGGTGGAAATAAAGTTTCAACAATCCCCTCTTTTCCTGCGGGGGAATATTATTATTTAAAAATATTTTAAGGAGATCATGGTGCGTGAATTGAATTATATTATTCACAGACAGGCGGGAATAATTCCACAATTGCATATTTGACAGGCAGCGGAGTTTTAATATAAAGACTCGTTAAAATCTCGATGTCAAATTTTTTAACGATTTCATTGGGATTTCTCTTTGTTTCTATACATAGTATAAAATGAAAGAGGCTGTATGTTGGAATTGCAGAAACTCGAGAAAAATTAACGGACATTGGAGATATTTATACCATTTGGTGGAGCATTTATTGGGGAAAGTTTTAGTACATTAAAATCATATCAAAATAAAAAGGGGAGTTTTATAATTGCGATTTTAATTTATCCACCCATGCGTGAAAAATCGAAAACTGCGCATGTGCAAATAGCAAGAGCTTCAATATGTATATGCGATACATTTCGTTGTATATATCTGATTTTAAGAAGCGATTCAAATCTCATTTTGCCGGAAAGAAGGAAATCTAACTTCAAAATGATCGCCTGTGTTTTGTTTAAGGACATATATTTTTACCTTTGTAGCAGTCTAAATATTTCTAAATGTGTACTATTAAAAATTATAGCTTTTTTGATAATTTCTAAATGTATTTTTGTTTTTTTGATGTTACGTAACACGGCCATGCTATATATTCGATGGAGGCTTGACGTAAGTTCAAACCTGATTTTTCTTTTTGGATGCTATGCGTCGGGCAACGCCGTGCGGGTACTGCTAGCACTTCATAAAATAGAAAATAAATCTATATGTAATCAGAGTGCACTTTTAAAAGTTTGATTCATTGTTTAGCTTCCATATATTTTTCTCAACAGGGATTCTCTGGAAGGATTTGAAGGTCGAATATCCAAAGTGATTTCGACTTACACATTCCACCACATAGTGAAGTTAAAAGAGGCATTTCGGAATGTACACCTTGTGCTACGTCCTGGAGGGGAAGCCGGATTCTTGTTTTTCATAAGATCAGGAGCTCGTGATTGGTTGAAAGAAATGCTTTCGAAACTACGGTGGAGAGCTATTTACAAGGTATGAATTTACTTTTTTTAAAAAAAAAGGAGTAAATTATTTGTCTTTTTCATTGCTAAAAGTAATAATAGTGTGGAGTGTGAATGGATAGGACCGAACTCACAACATTAGAGTTATAAGCCAAGCAACATAGCCGCTAGACAAAAGTAATTACTTGTGACAAACGAGCGAACGTGCGTCCAAGTAGAAAACGTTGGTGATGCTTTGCTACGTGCTTCGTGCCAGCCGAGTTGACTTGGCGAGGGGAATATTCTGGTAGCTCTAGACAGTTCTGGCTGTGCCGCGTTGACGCTCGCTCAGCTATATAAAGGAAGGGTTGCCGCTCAAAATTAGAAAGCCCCAAAACGTCATCCTTTAACCCTTTAGGTACACTTTCATAACCCTTTCACTTACCTGAGTAAAAACTAACAATAAATCAAGCTCATGGCGCCATCTACCGATATAAATTTCTAAATAAACTCTCAACCTTACCAGAAACAACAGTTAAAAAATTTCCCTGTTCGCTTTCGGCAGCATACTCCCTCACCCAAGCAATAGCCAATAGGAAGCCTCATTCACCAAATTCACCAACTCTTAACAAATCAGGAAAGTAGCTTCACCAAAAATAGTATAAACTAAAACTAAATCGCTCTGTAAAATTCCTCAAGTCATGGTAGTGCATCAAAAGCAATAGCCTTTAACAGCCACATCATTAAGGAGATAAACCTTTTCTCTTAAGTTCAGGTGCTCCGACAAACCTGTTCTTGAAGTTGAAGAAGTTGAAGTTGAAGATGGGGAGTCAGTGAGTTAATGAGTCGAGAGTTCCTCTCTCTCGGAAGAGAAGCGTTTCGCTGGACTAGTGGATTTTCGCTTGTTATTAGTGAGGAGTGTTTACGTTTGCTGATGAGCTTACTGTGATTTACTGTTTGTTGTGCTGTTTTGAAGACTGTTTATTGGGCGTAAGACTTGCGTTTACGCTTTAAGTGACTGATTACTGCTGGATTGTGTTTATCTGAAGTTTTACTTCATCAAGTCATCCTGTAAATAGCTGCAAATAAATTTGTTTGTGCTGTCCTCAAATAAAGTCCATTCAATCCGAACCCGCTACGCTGAAAACGTAACACTTGTGTCCATAGGATGTTATTTGGCTTATAAAACTTTCACCACACTGGTCTGTGTTTATCTTTTTGAATACTAAGTAGTACTTCGTTATTCGATTTGCGCCTTTAATATTTCCAATAAATATACAATTTGAAGCTATATATTATTTAAGGCACATTAAGATAATTTCATTTTTATACATAAAATAGGGCGTGAAGTAATATTTCATTTAATATCAATAAATATGCGATCGTAACTCTCATACCGTACATAGGGACGGAATAAATTTCTTTCTTGGTATTTTGTGGTATGCGCTCAGAAATTATATGAAAAACAACAGTTAAGCTCTGGCAGTTATGGTTATAGTGACAAAATTACTTAATTTTCAAATAGCAACTTTAAAGTTGAGAAAAAATAGTGTTGGAACTGCACCAGTAGCACGAAACTCCCTAGCGTTAGATTAACTAAGGGGAAGGCACGGGGTTGAAATATAAGATC
The DNA here is from genome assembly GCA_026289955.1 of Argiope argentata. NCBI lineage: Eukaryota > Metazoa > Arthropoda > Arachnida > Araneae > Araneidae > Argiope > Argiope argentata. Next base: position 1,537,858 of record JAOUZG010000678.1, on the reverse strand, counting down.
AGGATGAGATTTCGTATAATGACAATACATATTTAGAATGTTCATTCATGAAAATATTAAAACGCAATGGCCTGTCCATATCGAGAAAATGATCTTCTAACTTTTGCTGGTAATTTGACTCCCGATAGAATCATCCCTATGGTGTGGTTATCTAGGTAACTATCTCGTATTCGGAAGGTCTTGATTCAAACCTGACTGGGAATTTCTTTTCTTTTTTAGTAATTCTTATATAATTAAAAATTTACAATAACACATCAGAAATTTTACGAACGTGGAATTATGACATTGTCTGAAACGATGGCAGAAAGTTATCAACAAAAACGGGCGATACCTAATAGAATAAATCTATATTTTTAAACAAAATTTTTGAATTTTTATTCTTATTTAAAATCCGTTATTACTTAGTTGCGCCTACCTAGTAATTAATTTTATACTTAGTATCTAAAGGTTCTTTTCAGAAGGTGATAAGTCATGTCTGGAAACGTCAATTTTAATATCCAAAAATAAACCGATTTCTAACTTTTTAGTTCAAGAACAATAATTTAAAACTGAATTTTCGTGGATTTTTTAAAACTTTTTTTTTGTTCCGTCATATTCGTCTTTTATGCATTTAATGAATACATCGGAAATATTTTCACATATGTTCACTGAAAATAAAATAGCTGAAAATGTTGGTTAAGCCGTACAGAAATACCCGACCTTATTTGTTAAGTAATAAGCTCTCAGAAACTTATAGCTGCAAAATCTGCAGAAACTCGTGCCCAAGTACATGAATTGGCAAAATTAAGTTTAAAAAAAGTAATTTTGCTTTGTTTTTAGTTAAGTAATCGTTAAATTATTTGTATCATGGCAACAAAATTTTTTTGTGCTTTATATTCCCCGAATCTTTGATTTTGTGCGATCACCCTTTAATATGTAAATTTTGACTTGCTAAATTCTAGATCAGGGGTTCTCAAAAGGTGGGTCGCGTTCTCCAGGAGGGTCATGGGATGTGCCCAGGGGGGATTGCGAGATGTGGAAGAAAAGTTTAAAGAAAATCAATTTATTGCTGTAGTTTTCATTTAAAAAAAAAGAGTACTCATAAAGCTCTTAATACACATATAAGTTGGATTTTGTGTTCTATTAGTTAATGGGACACATGTTTGGAATTATCCAATTTTTTGTCTGCAATGAGCTTTGTAACACACAAAACAATGTCATTTTCCAGCATCAAACGATTTCTTGATTTTGTTTTTAAATTTATCATTATGGAGAATCCTTGTTCACAGTTGTAATGTGTAGAAAAGGGCATCAAAGTTTTTAATGCTGTTGTGGACAGATAAAGGTATTCCTCTTTAATACGTACCCAAAATGTGTCGATATAAGCTTTGGTAAAAGTTACTGTAGCTGACTGATCACTTGAAATCTCTATCAGTTGATCATGATGAAGGGCACTTGGCTCAGCTTTTGTTACGGCTTGCTCACTGAACTGATTGACGATCCACACAACCCCACTCGTATCCTCAACTGGAATGTAGTCTGTAAACTGTTCAATCAAAGTTTCGAGATGAGATGATACTAGTAAGGAGAAAGATGAAGTGTCAAGGGATTTGGTGCCAATACCTGACACATACTTTGCAAACTCTTAAGTACGTGTAAAATTTTCAAAATCTCTGTCTAAACTTTAGACAGGGTTAAAACTTGGGGGGGGGCAACAAAATACTTAGTCTAAAAAGGGGGGTCGCAAAGTCTAAAAGTTTGAGAACCCCTGTTCTAGGTAATAAGTAAAGAGAAATTGTTTTCTTTTGTACTTATCAAAATCCTTTTAATATGTTAATATTTTGGAACATTGTTAACTTATTTCCTTTTCTTCGTTTCTCCAATCCTATTAAAATTAAATTGCATTATAATTAGCCTATGACAGCCATTTTTGCAAAACTCCGTATTTTGAATATATATGTACAGTAAATTTTTTTCCCAGTTTGGAGTGGCAACCATGAGAAAAGGACGGCTATGACTTGAAAATCGAGGACTATTTTTTTTTCGGGATCTCTTTGCTAAAAGTTGTACGTTTCTTCACGCTGGAATCTTCTACATCACTTCTATTTTACTGAATGAAATATCTTTCTGTTTGTCCTCATCTTATTTGGAGGTCAAAATATTAAACTACCGTTGAATGTTGTTTTCGTGTTCCACTTTCCAACAGAAAAAGGAGTGCAGTAACTTCTGAGGGTATGAACCCCTGGCCACACGAAGGCAGATGTCTGACTTCTAGCTCACACACGTCGCAAACTCTTTTTACCGGGGAGACTTCATTCATCTATTTCATTCATTGATCTGTGGTGAATCTATATAAGCCACATAACATCCCTTTGACGGAAGTGCACCTTTGGCCCAACGGATATGATAGTCGTCTACAACCCATAAGATTGGGAGTTCGGGCCTAGCGCAATCCACTCACATCCGACAATGGTAACACGGCGACCGACCTTGGAGAAACGGAACCTTCGCACTTAGCTTCGTTCAACTGTCTTGGCGCCCTCTATCGGCGACTCAAAGACCTAGAAGAGCATTAAATACGACAGTTGTTCACATCACCACCAACACCTCACATAGGTATCGCTCGTCTAATCCACCGACTCACTGGTGGGAGAGTATGTGGTGAATTCTATATAAGCCAGATAACATCACTCGGACTGAAGGGCGCTTTTGGCCCAACGGATATGTTAGTCGGCTCCTAACCATAAGATTGGGAGTTCGGGCCTAGTGCAATCCGCTAATCCCAACAAATCCATAGATCGTAATTTAGATCTGGAACAGAGCACCTTTGTTCCAGATCCGATTCCGATCACCTCAGATTCGATACCCCCAGTAGTATTACTCTCGACATGGAGGACTTTGTGACCACACACATGGACAGTCTTCGGCTGGTGAGTTCAAACTCGAAACCCAAGGGAAAAGAGGCCAACACCCTACCAACCTGGCTATCCTGCCCCACTGTTTAATGATAAAAATTTTAATTACTTCCACATATATCATTTATAAAATGTGCAACAAATAAATTAGCATTTCGGCTATAACTCTGTCATATAACTGCTGATTATACAGCGGCTTAGTTTGAGAATGAGATGCTTGTTATAGTCTTCTTGAAAAGTTATTCAAATGATTATTTTTGACATAGGATCAATTTTTGGAGAAATAAGTTATTCTCACGACCTATAGAATTTGGTAACAAACTATGCATAGATGCGATTGGGGATAGCAAATTATAGTTATCATTATTGTTGTTAATTATCAATAAATATCAACATGGTACTCGGAGACAGCACATTTATTGGACACCGACAAGAAACGAACACATATTAACGGCTAAGCACACAGCATCTTGTCGAGAAGTTCGCAAGAGGAATTGCGCTGGAATCAAGCCAGAGAAGCTTAATCACACAGATATTCTTACGCGAGAAAAATAGTCCGCTCGCTTAATCCCAACAATTATGATATGTTTTCGTTAATTTTCTAGGGGGAAAATATTCTGGATTCGCTTCCTCAAGAAATCAGCAGAGTGCAATATCAAACAATGATGCTCAAATTGGGGTTTACCGTCGTTGAATGTCAGGAAGTAACTAGAGTAACTTCATGTACGTCGGATGAAATTTGCAAAGGTAAGAATTACGTGCATTATACATATAATTATTTTTATAGTAACTTCATTCTAAAATATCCTCTTATTTCCTGATCCATTCCACTTGTTCTAGTTAATTAATTCAACGGAAGCTTTGTAAAATTGCTGAAACAGCCAATTGCGAGCTTTTTTCCCACACTCCAAGTGTAGGGACAAGCTCTGGAAAACGAACTGCGCATTTATACTTTTTCGCTGCGATACTACTGCCATCTGTATATTTGCATATTGCTATCCCATGACTTTTGTCACTTCAGTATATATATATACATATATTGTGACGTTTCCGCATAGATAACAAGTAGAATCAAATTGCTTCCCACGGGAACAACCATCGATAACGGATGCGGCGGTTTCATATAGATAACAGGTGAGAAGATAGCAAATTGCTTTCTCACGGGAAACAACGATCGATAACCAGGAATTGGTGAAAGGGGAAAACTGCAGACTAGACGGGACCAAGATGTCTCCTGGTTAGACGCCATTTACCCCTCTCTTGGGATTGGAGAGATAACTTGGACCAGGTGATCAAAAACTTCGGGAATGATGCTGATTGGTCATTTGCCACCAAGGGCCGGTTTCTGAGACCGAGATAAAAACGGTGTGAAAAAGCGATCTAGGAAGAGACTGACGAGTAGCATCAGCTGGTGATTTGGAGCGAGAATTCAACTTGGAATTCTGTGGAAAATTCTCAGGAGAGAATTTTGGAATGTACGTAGGCCGCCTCACCCTGTAGCCGAGCCCACGTGGAGTTCATCGGAACCTTTCAGCGTCTCGTCTGAAGTGTGAAAGCTCATCTGAGCTTTGGGAATACCTCCAACCAGTTGAACAGCTGCCTCCTGAGTTGCTCTTCCAGCCAGTTCATCACTTTACGCTCTACAAAACCCAGCAGGATAATCAACAAGCAGAGAATCCCGAACCTCGGGCCAGATCTTGCGGGAGTTTCAAGAAC
>JAOUZG010000678.1:1504908-1518520 GCA_026289955.1 Argiope argentata | reverse complement strand
ACACTAAATGCAGTATTGACAAAGGATTCGTTGGTAATGCATTATATCACAGTCAAAAAATTTAATTTCTCTTTCGTTAATTTTAGATTTTAATGGATGTCGCAGTGCAAGACTCGAAAGTATGAAATTAAATATATGTTTGAATTGAAAATTTTAATTAGGGCAGAAAAATACCGTTCTAATTTATGGGATAACACATTCTTCGATTCTTCTCTCCATTTCATTTCTTTACTCAGATCAAATATTAAACCTCAACCAATATTGTTTGCAATGAAGAACTGTATTATGCTACTGATGATATCAAAATATTAGATGTTTTGCATCATACTTAGAAATGGGCCTTATTCTGTACTTAATCAGCGGCTCCAATTAGATACAAAAATCTTAAGATCCGGCTGGGGGGAGTAATTTTTTAAATTTGTGAAGCCAGTGCGAAATCACTAGATCAACATGATTTAATCTAATAAAACAGCTAGCAAAATTTTTACTCTATATTTCTTACCATTACATATATTGAATCTTAGTTCATCCTAAAAGACATACAGTGTTGTTAATCCTCTTTCTAGATTGTCTTATTATAAAAACGAAATCCCCAAATTTTATTTCCGATTTTAAAGCACGAACTATTAGGGTATGAACCACGTAATTTTGATCCAAGGTTAGAGGACGACACCCGAGCTGGCATTCCCACTTCAAAGTTCTTCACTACACTAGCAGGAAAACATATGGACCTGAAGGATTTAAAGTGCACCAGACTCGCTTTCATGACGTTTCTTCGGTGGAATCGGGTCTCGAGCCTGATGACCCTCGGTTCCGAAGCTTTACTACTCGATTCCCTAACCCCCCTGGCCTTTGAAAATCTCTAAGAAATAAATCTACATTCAATTTATTTAAAGTTTTGAATTCTATTATCTATATTGAAATTAGACTTTCATTTTATTCAATAAATTACGAAAATTCTTAAGCCGACATTTCTAAAAATTTCAAGCAGCTCACACTCGTATCTTAAATTTCATTTCTCAATTTTAATATTAAAAGTATGATTGAACATAATTAATATTTCTATTAATATTTTATTAAACGCCCTTGTGTATAATAAGTTATTTCATCCTACAGGTTTGGTTGAATCCAACTTCAAATACCAATCTTGCACGAAACGAATAATGTATGTAGTAATTCCAAAAAATTGCTATTGAAAGTCAATCAAAAATAATTGAAACTTAGAGAATTAACCAATAACATTGCGAGTGTAACTGTTTTTATCTATCCGGAATTTTTCGTCCTTCATGCATCCGAGTTAGAATGGTGACAGATATTGAAATAGAGCATGAAATTTCTTTTTAGAATCCACTGAATTGGAATCTTGGTTGTTTCAGAAGCCCTGTGAATTATATATACATAGAATGGAATATCGAGACTACCTGAAAGATTTACGATAAAAAGCATTACTTTTTAGACCTATGAACTTTATTGAATTAAGAATCTCACTGATAAATGTTATAACAAATAGATTAATATTTCAACATTTTCATTCAGTTAATTGAAATTAGTTGGAAAATCCCTAAAAAATTAATTATAGTTTTAAAGAGAAATATTAAACCTCCTTTCAACTACAATTAAATCTATTTTTTGGATACGATTCTCTATGTTATGTTGCTTTTTATTTCTCTTAATCAGTTTAAATATTACTTTAACCTACCTTTGAAAAATTTAAACCATTTGAACGTTTTTAGAGAATATTCATATATCTATATAATAACTTCAAATTAAACGCTAATATCTTTCAAAACACTAGAAATGAGTTAAAGATCATTGGAATTCTCGCAATTATGTGATCTTTGAATAGTCCAACGACCCTTACTGCCTTCGTTATCACTTCAAAATAAACACAGAATCCCATCTTGAAAACACTAGTTTCCTCTTCCATAAAGAACTTGCATTCAGTATTCATTTACTCTGATGAAACAGTTACCAAGAATCTCTATTTTCCGAAGGCTGGTGCCGCATAGCTTCAAATAGAGCAGATGACTGCGGTTTGACAAAGTAAAAATCATTTGTTCCTTTCTTTAGAAAATCAACAGTTTCCTCGGAAACTGAAAAGGGAAAAAAATGACGTTAATCATTTTGAAAATTAAAAGGTTTACTCTAATTTTTGAAAAAATAACTGAAAAGAAAAATGGTACAATATAAGAATCTTGCAAGAGTTCCGAATGTCAATTGAGGTAAATTATAATAAAACTTACGGGAAATGGATATATCTATACGAAAGCTTTAGTTTTACTAGTAGTTAAAAAGGATTAATTTTAGAATTTTGAGTGATATTACGTTATTTCATTCTTGATTGAAATTTAAATCTAGGCTATAATGAATAATTCCCAGACTAATAAGTTTGCTTCCTTAGAATTTAGAAAATAATCATTAAATTACGCGATAGAATTTTAAGATGTTAATAGATAAGATAATTTTTAAATTTCTTTCATCGATGATTTTAAGCATTTCTTTGTTATTTTGAATCAATTCTTATCGAAGAATGATTTTATTTTAATTCATTCTCATTGGCTTGGTTTTTTGGGTAGCAATATCCATTTCTTGTTTGGCCTATTAATATACCGAAACCTTGAAATCATGAAATATTTAGTATAGCTATAAAAGTTATTTTTCATGCATATATTAAGAATCTGATGATTAAAGATGCTAATAAGTTATATAGGATTGAACCAAGGTTTCAATTTAACTATTCAAAGGAATTTTTAAATAAGTAAAATACTTGAAATGTACCATATTCTAATGAGTGAAAGCAATTCGGAATAATTCTTTATCAAAAGAAAATTCGATTTCATTTAGGCCTTTTTCGAGAGTGTTGGATTGAATTCATATCAATAATTTGAAAGTTCTGTTTAAACTACCGATATTTAGTAACTCGATTAATTATTTCCGGATTTTAAATTTTACCCAAGAAGCAATACAAACTTAATGTTATAAGTCTTAAAGGCAAGTTAAATTATAAATTTTAGGTCAATATATCATGAAAGACAGAGCGATTAACGTAGGGATAATTTTGAAAATTCTTTTGGGGATAAAAAGTTCATAAGAAAATTGAATCGATTTGAAAAGCTGAAGAAAGTGAATACGAATTGAAATTCAAACGGAAAAATGTAAAATATTAAATTCCATTTTAACAAATATAATTTACAGACCAGAAAATAATATAAGTTCTGGTAGATATTAAAATAGACCTTTAATTTGAAAAAAAATGTCAACAAAAATTAAAATTTAGAAAATGACATTTATTTTTACAACTGGGACAGGTTTGAAATGCCTATTTGCCTTCCCCATTCTTTAGAGGTCCTAATGAGCAATATTCTTATCAAAATGTACACGAAAAACAAATACAGAAACGCAATACAAAAATATATTTGATATATTAGACAGGGTGCAAAGTCAAAAAGGTCGGATGAAAGGGTTCTATTTTGTATTAAGAACCAGCTTAACTTGCTGTGTTTAGGCACTGACCCGTGTCCAAAACGCTCGATAGAAAAGAGATTTCATTGTTCATTAATCCTTTGATGTGAATTTATTTAGCTTATTAGTCAGATGATCTTACTTGGAACAATTTTCGTTATTTTCATTTTATTAATATTGAAACATCTTATTTTTGTATTTTTAAATACTTAATTTTGTCGCTTAGTTGTAGATTTAGATTTAAAAATTCAGTAATTCGATGCAAGTGTCAGGCGTATCCTAGTACGATAGAGGATTAAAAATATTTTATTTACTTCCCACAGAATCAAAAGATTAATTACAAATCCTTATTTAATCACAGTGTATATGGCAACAGAGAGGTACAATGATTATAAATTTAAAATATATATGCAATATCGACATTAATTAATCGATTAAAAATAAGGGTCATGTAAAAATACAAAATAAAGTTACAATAAAGTCTAATTATAGATACAATGGAACAAAACATACATCAGCAGTTCAGGAACACAAATAACCCATGAATTATAAAAGAATTAAAGAGGTTCTAATATTAAAAATTAAAAGGTTCTTACAATTTACCATGAATTCTATGGATTATAATTCCAAATATGATAAATGTTTAAAATATTTTCAAACACCAATCCAAAAATATTTTCTTCATTCCAATTCAGAAATCCTAACCATTGCTTATGTTTGGATCTCAATGCAAAATCCGCCTCGGTATTGGTAGACACCGTCACTACAACTAAAACCAAAACAAAATCTATTGAGATAGACTGAGCGATTCTAGTTGGGAGAGAGTGAAATGTACATCCCTTGTAAGCGGGAAAATGAATAGCCTATAATCTTTGCATATAATTAAAAGGGTTACATAAATTTACTAATATCTGAAAAATCAAGTGGAAACTGTTATATAATCCATAGCGTGTAATAAAATTCCGTTATTTAATGCACATTTATAAAAATATTTTAACAAAGCAATCCTTGTAATGGGTAAAGGTGGCTTATAAAACCATTCGCATCCAATTGTCACTCATACAGAAATTCCCAAATGTCCCGAAAAAGGATATAAAAACCCATTCTGCTCTAAAAAAATATTAAATTGAATATGAGGGTAAATTAGTGCAGTTAAAAATCAAAACACTAGCGATTCGATTCTGTTTTACACAAGAATCATTTTCAATCTTTTTGAAAGAATGAAGCATTTTGATATCGATTTTGCCTGCTCAAGTGGTTAAATCAAGTAGTTTTGATTAGTGGGCACTTGTAGACAGTGGTCCGTGTCCTACAGAATTCTTATTCGAAATGAATTAAAATCGATTAATTAAAATAAATTTGATACATTAAACAGTTTTAGCAATTCAAATTAATAACTTATGGCTAACATATTTATATTAATTAAAATTATTTAATAAGAAGTTATCAAAATTAAATTCTTTTGTTGGGCTAGTTTGGAATTGAATTTAAAATCTTTTAATATGATTTAGTTAATATAATATTCTTTATATTCCATTTATGCATATTGCAAACTCCTAAATGTTAAAATTTCAGCTTTATGAATGACTCTGGAAGTCAATTTATAGTCAAATTCCTTTCCGAATCACTTTATCTTAATTAGCGAATTGAATAGGTACAACTATGCTTGAGTTTAAGGATAAATTAAAGTTTTTCTTTTTCAATAAACTACGTTTTTACAAAAAAGTTTTTCGCTAATGTAACAAAGATATTTTAATCATTCTCTTCGCGATCAAATCAATCTTCCTCTTTTCTAAAGCAAGAATTTTCCTTCGTTTTTTTTTTTTTTCGAATATTCATTTTTAAAAGGATTTCAGTTTCTCTCCAAATTTAAGTTTGTTACTAAATAATCAAATTATAAATAATAAAAAGCTTTCCGGCTGCCTGAGTATTTCTAGTTTAAAAAGCAATAAAATTATAGTTACCACATAAATGTCATATAAAAATATTTAATTTTAGCAAATTCTTGTGTAATTAAAACAAATATTAAAATATTCGAAAAATACAATCGAACAAACTAACCCAAAAAATTAATATCAATGATATATAAAAAAAATTATAAGATTATTTACCTCTTCATTATCTGAAATTTGAATTTCGTTCCTTATCAATACTTAGCTTGACAGAAATTTGTAAAACCGAAATGATGCTAACGACAAAATACAACATGGCTCATTTTGGTATAGATGACCTTATAAACGGCTCAAAGACAGACGACGCATTAAATTACATTGAGTCAGTTTCAGTTCTGAAAAAATAATCATTCACTATCAGGGACCCAAACAACTAGAATCTTGGTAATTACATGAATATGGAGTCATTTAGCTAGTTATTTTTAAATATTACCGAACCGATATGGCAAAAAAAAAACAACAGAAGTAGAAAAATACTCACCCATTGTAGAACGGCCAATAACTGAAAAATGAAACTAGCTAATAAAACTAGCAATTAAAACTTCTTGTGAAATTGTAGGAGAAGCAACTGGAATTTTCCAGAAACTAAGAAATGAAAATCGATTGATGGTCTAGTTTTATTCGTATATAAATTTTAACCGATCCAATTGTTCTCTTCTTCTGCAAATTTAAATAAGGTAGCCGCCCCAAAAGAATGGAGGTCAGTAAAATCAAAAACATTAGACAATCGGATACGAACTCAGAAAATAAGCTGAAAATTACTTGGTGGTGACTGTTAATCTTAATTTTCTTTCATTTAGATTAAAACATTTATTGAATTACATTATTCATTGATATTTTGCATGTAAGAAAGTAAAAATATTAAAGCGGAAATCATAGATTATGGTGAAAAATAATGTGACTTCTCTTATAGATTTTTTTGACTTCTTTTTTCTATTAGCATACTTTATTGAACAAATTCGAATCCTCAAAAGCTCATTTCGAAACACCAAAAGCTCAATTTCGATTCCTATCTCTTTATGTTTTCATTTACTTTTATGTCCTTGTATAGAAGATGCCTTTGGCTATTACTAAAATAAATACCAGCAGATTGCATTTAAAAATGTCCCAAATGGACTTAATTTTTTTAAACAATTTTTATAGCTAATACAATCGTATTAAAGCTCATTTTTGACAATATGAGAGCCATCTTAGGATGGGTAGCATAATATTTAACAATACTTATATTAACGCCTCTTTCACTAAAGTTCTATGCCTAACTATTGAAAAAATAAGTGCCAGAAATATCAAATTTTTTCTCTATCAGTACTAAAAGATACCGAATGCCCGTTCAGTGAATTTGGACCCAAGACCAAGATAGGGCCGAAGACACCTGGATATAAAAATAATATTTCCTTCTCTTTTCACCAGGTGCAACTGATGGAATAAAATTAAAAATTGTTTGTTAAAAATTCGCATTCAGGTAGGTTGGGGGTAATGGCAAGCTTTTTGAAATTTCTCAAAAGATTTATGAAAATGAATCATTATCGGCAAAACAAGATCTTTTTTTGAGTTCCGGCTACCTTTGCACTTTTTGGATGTATAGTTTTTTTTCTTAATCGTCGTAAAAAAGTGTTGAAAAGTGTAAAGTGTTGACATACATCATGATTCTCTAATTAAATCGCGTTTCTTATATGAAAATAAGGGTTTTGAAATCGAAGCTCCCTACTTTTTCCCGATATCCAATCATTTCTTCTTTCTAGTTTATCACTAAAATTTGAAGGTATTTTTTTCTAAAATGTTTTTTTTTTTTAATTTTCTTAAATCTCCCAAAAATCTCTCAATCAGAAAAGATTAGGAAACAACGCAAGATTTTTCAGTACACTGAGATTGAGAATTGCCACCGAATTTATTTTCCGACTTTGAATCCGGCTGTTAATATTTTTTCTTATTTTATTGATCCCCTTGCCTTTTGAGCGGCTACACTATTTAAATGTATATACATACATCTTAATCAAATTTTCAATCTTTAATAAAATACTTTTTATTCATCCAATCAAGTTCTTGTAAATTTTTAAAAACTTGTACTGGATGTTATTTGATGTGAATATAGTTTTTTCAAATATTAATTCAATAAATTTTTATTAATTAATAAAAAACTAACTTTCTAGCCAAAAATCTTTATTTTTCCACTGCCAAATAAGTAACGTATTCCGTTTACCCCCCCCCCCACACACACACTTACACTCTAATGAGGTTAGACTAAACATTTTTTTCGGCCTATTAATTCAAATGATTCTGCTTATTTTCATAATGTCTGATGCATTTAAAATTAAACATTGTTCATTAATCCGATTCATAATAAAGTACTTTCGAATTAAAATAATACAAAATAAAGAAAATTAAAAATTTCTAATCTGTATTGCATTACCCACTGGTGAAGACAATTCACACATTTTCCCTTCCCACAATTGGCTTAGATTCCGTAATTGGCATTGATAATTCAACGCCAGTATAATTTTTTTGATCAATTATTTATAGTAACTAATTATCAGCCCCATTGGTAGGCTGTTGGATTCGCATCCCTTGGTCTGCGAATTCGAACCTGTCAACCGAATATTCTCCGTGTATCGTGGTTTTCCTTATCCTTTAGGCCCAGTACCCCCAGTGGTATTATTCGCCACGTGGAGGGTAATATTACTGAAGGTACTGGGTCAGAAAGGATCGTTCTCTGTTTTAGATCTAAATTACGATCTGTGGATAAATGAATGAAACCACCTCGTAAAAAGGATTTGTGACATATTTGAGCTAGAAGTCAGACTTCTGCCTTGGGGTTCTCAGGGGTTCATACGATCAGAAGTTACTTCACCCCTCAATCGTTGTAAAACGGAACACAAGAACAACAATTGTAATTAATTATTTAATAAAAAGTAACTAGAATAATTTTTTTCCCTATTTACCTAAGTAGGAATTGATTTTACAAAAATGTTTCTTATATTACTTGTTAGAGTTTGAAAAACATTTTTGATTTATATTAGTATCTAAATACGATAAATCGAAGCACTCTGAGAAAGGTAGATAAAATTTGGTAGATAAGATTTGTGTTTGTATATAGTAATTAAACTACATTTATAAGATTATATCCAATTATGGGCTTAATAAATTTAGGGCTATTCATAGAAGTCTGCCCCAGTACATGTGAACTACAAAACGTTAAAAAAAATGATTCTCAGAACAAGAATCTAAACTGCAAAAAATTATCAAATTTTGAAAGAAACTCTTCAAGAGGCTAAGCGTTCGTTAGTCTGCGCTTTTTCAAGTATTTAACTCAATCCTAACAAATTAACGAAGTAGGGGATATGATCTTGTTACTGAAATTGTAACTCAGTGAAGTACATTGTTTCTATTTAATCAAAGAAGAAAAAAGACATTCAAAATGCATATTTTGTTTTCTTGAATGATGAAAACGATTTAAATTTCACATCAATAATGAAATATGCTGTTTTAAAATATGCTTAGACTAATTTTTAATAATTAATTAAAAATAGAAAAAAATATACTACAAAAAATTGATATACGTTCGAAAGCTACTTTCACAGATATAAAAGAAAAATAAAATAATCTATATTAATAAAAATGGACCGCGAAATGCGTTGCTAAGCGCAAAACTAGAAAACGGCTCGACCGATTAGGCTAATTTTTTTAAAAAAATTTTTCGTTAAGACACGAGGCTGGTTCTTATGGCGAGAAAAAATGAAAAAACTGCGTGCAAAATAGTTAAAACGACAATTTTATTACTTTCCCGCCAAAAATTTTCATTTCCTTCCCCCACACCAAATGAGTAAGATAACAGGAAGTAATGATTTGTTGAGAAAACAAAATACGCGAAGTCAGTTGGTTTACATTTATACATAGCGGGAAGTTTAAAAAAAGAAAGAAAATGTTTGCTTTTATGCAACTGATTATGCTGATTAAAAACATTCTCCTCAACGGACGTGAATATCATTTTGTTCGTTTTTCATTTTTTAATGTTGCTATTGCTTGTGTTCTGATATAAAGTTGTGTTTTTTTTGTTGTAGTTGTTCTTAAAGATAAAAATTCTTTTTTATATATAAATGCGGCATTAAGAGCTCTTAATGTGTTTATTATATTCTTGAAAGGAGTTATGTGTTAAACGATTCTTTTTATTTTCTTAGTGTTTAGTCTGTATGAATATTTAATCTATACCTGCCTAAAATATAGTTTGGGCAGGGAAGGAAAAAAAAAGTTTGTAGAAAGAAAAAAAAGAAGGGTGTGTGTCTCACCATTATTTCCCCTGTGCGCGGCATTTTCCACGCTGTTATTAAACTTTCGTCTCTCTTGAAAACCAATTGTATCTTTATTTGTTTAGTGTGTTTGCATTTATGAAAATTTGAATCCCTATAATTCTATAAAAACGAATAATTTTAGATATTTCTCTCCATCTCCACCATTTAAGTAAAATATCAATTCCGGGACAATCATTGCTCGGATAGAAAGAGAAAGATGGTTAGTACAATGAACAGAACATCAGAAGAAAATAATACTATAAATGAAATATATGATTATCAAAATTTGTTTGGTTTAAAAATATTTTGGTGAAAAACCTGTTATGAGACACAACTACATAAAATATTATTTAAAAATTTTAGTGAGCATTAATACTGGCGAACCGACTGGTCGCCAAAGGCGGTTAGTATAGTAATAAAAACTCCAAGACGGAAGAGGAAACTTATTTCTTTGTTTGTTTCAAGATGAAATTTTTTTCTTTATTTCAACAAAAAAGAAAAAAGGCTTTAAAATATTATACGATACATTCGAATTAAAGTCAACATAATTAGCTGGACTCCATGCAAATACAAGCAAGTCATTTCAGAGGATGCATGCAAAAGATGTCTAGATAAAGTATCATACGAGTGAGAAATAAAAACACCTGCTACAATTCGAGTTTTGATAACAACCGTTTCCGTATCTAACAAAAATAACTGCAATGATCAAAATAATTTTTTTACTTTCAACTAGAAAAAAAAAATAAAACAATTTTTTTTTATATCATCAGTAGTTCGCACATTTACATGTGTTTATTTTTGATTTTATGATAAAACAAGCTGTCTTTTCGTTTAAAACTTTGAGGGCACTTATCGCACTGAAACGGTTTTTCTCCAGTATGACTTCGAATATGTATATTCAATGTGGACTTGAATGGGAAGATCTTTGGACAAAACTGGCATTTATAAGTTGCCCTCATTCCTTTTGCTAGTGCAGTTGAATTTCGGCTCGCATCCAGTTCTTCAAAGTTAAAATAAACTAAAATAGAAAAAAAAATATGCAATTATGTCTCTGAGATCAACAGAATAAAATATGCATTATTTTTTTTATAAAAAAAATAGAACGAATAAAAGGATAGTTACACAGAAAATAATGATAATATGAAATTTTCTAAAAGCACACTTCTATAAAAACATTGGAGAGTCGAAAATGAATTGTAACAAAAATAGTTTCAAGTCGAAACAAAATATTACAAACTAGCCGCCTTTGGCGACCAGTCGGTTCGCCAGTATTAATGCTCGCTAAAATTTTCATAAAATATTTTATGTAGCTTTGTCTCATAACAGGTTTCTCACCAAAATATTTTTAAACCAAACAAATTTTAAGAATCATATAATTCATTTATAGTATTATTTTCTTCAGATGTTCTGTTCATTATACTAATCAACTTTCTCTTTCTATCCGAGCAATGATTGTCCCGGAATTGATATTTTACTTAAATGGTGGGGGTAAAGGTCTAAAATTCTACGCTTTTATAGAATATTGAGATTCACATTTTCATAAATGTAAACACACTAAACAAATAAAGACACAATTGGTTTTCAAGAGATGCGAAAATTTAAAAACAGCTTGGAAAATGCAGCGTACAGATAAAATAATGGTGACACACACACACCTTTTTTTTTCCCTTCCCTGCCCAGACTTTATTTTGAGCAGGCATAGATTAAATATCCACACAGACTAATAGTAAAAGCAACAATTTTCTTTCTTTTTTAAATATCCCGTTATCTATAAATGAAAACCAACTGACTTCGCGCATTTCTTTCTAAACAAATGATAATTTATCACATCCTGCTATCTTACTCAGTTGGTGTGGGTGAAGGAAATGCAGATTTTTGGCGGGAAAGTACGAAAAGTGTCGTTTTAACTATTTTCCTCTCAGTTTTTTCATTTTTGCTCTCCATAAGAACCATCCCCGTTTCTTAACGAAAATATCAAAAAAAAAAAAAATAATAATAATAATAGCGGAATTGGTCGAGCCGTTCTCCAGTTTTGCGCTTAGCAACGCATTTCGGGCTCCATTTTTATTAATATAGATGATAATATTATTAAAAAAAGTTCTGAGAATATTTAAACTTTGCATTGTTTCAAAGAATACTCGACAATATGAATAAAGAGTGGAACTATGGTAAGCTACTTTCACTGATATAAAAGAATTTAAATAAAATAATATAATAATAAAAACTGCAAGATGGAAGAGAAAACTTATTTGCATATTTCAATATGAAATTTTTTTCTTTATTTCTACAAAAAAGAAAAAAGGCGTTAAAATATAATACAATACATTCGAATTAAAGCCAACATAATTAGATTGAATCCATGCAAATACAAGCAAGTCATTTCAGAGGATGCATGCAAAAGATGTCTAGAAAAAAGATACGAGTGAGAAAAAAAAAAAGAACCTGCTACAATTCGAGTTTTGGAAATAACCGTTTCTGTAATATAACGAAAACTGCAATTATCAAAATAATTTTTTTACTTTCAACTAGAAAACAAAAAAAAAATGTTTATATTTCATCTGTAGTTCGCACATTTACATGTGTTTATTTTTGATTTTATGATAAAACAAGCTGTCTTTTCGTTTAAAACTTTGAGGGCACTTATCGCACTGAAACGGTTTTTCTCCAGTATGACTTCGAATATGTATATTCAATGTGGACTTGAAAGGGAAGATCTTTGGACAATATTGGCATTTATAAGTTGCCCTCATTCCTTTTGCTAGTGTAGTTGAATTTCGGCTCGCATCCAGTTCTTCAAAGTTAAAATAAACTAAAATAGAAAATATATGCAATTATGACTCTGAGATAAACAGAATAAAATGTTATGTATTATTTTTTTTTAAAAAATTGAACGAATAAAAGGATAGTTACACAGAAAATAATGATACTATGAAATTTTCTAAAAGAACACTTTTATGAAAATGTTGGAAAGTGAAAAGTATATTTAAAAAACCTAATTATAAGTCGAAACAAAATATTAAAAATATGAGGCGTTGAGTGTAATACTGTAAACAAACTAGAAATTCAACCGTAATTAAATCTACTTTTTAATAAAATATTAAAATTTTTCTTTTAAAGGCATCGTGATTTTCCCCCCTTAAAAGAACGTATTCATGTTTTAAAGATTTTTATTTAAATCTGTCATTTTTACTAAAAAATACTTACAGTTTTTATTCATTATAAAAACGTTTTTTAAATACATATTTCATAGTTCATTATTACAGGTGTATTATGGGATTTTGCAAATAATTTTACTACGTTCAATTTGCTGATGTGTCTTATACGGAAGTCAACATTTAAGTACACAATTAATCAAGTATATTAATCGATAATTAAGTTCTGAATATCTTAAGCCATCAAACTGTCTTCGTAAAGATAGAAATATACAATATTTTCAACATTACAGAATTCATTGTACATTAATTTTAACACTACAGTGTATGGAGAAATGAATGAAATATATATTGTTACAAGCGGGCGTGCGGCACGAAAACTCGCCAAGGTTGGCCACGTTTGGCGAGGAGCCTCGCGCCAGCTTGATTGGTTTGGCGAAAGGAATAATCTAGTAGCCGCTAGATTGTGCGCGATGTTTTGAGAATTGTCACGAGACTCAGGTTCACGCGCTTCTCGGCTATATAAGGACGAGTAGCCAGCGTGAGTGAGTGAGTTGCTATAGTGATTTGATCGAGTTAGTTGAGAGTTTGCTCTGAAATAAAAAACGTCTCGCTGGACTAAAGGATTTGTGAGCTGTGTTTGCGTTTGCTGTTAACGCTGTGTTATTGAGCTCGCTGCGATTTACTGTATCTGTGCTATACGATAGCTGTTTTGCAGTCTGTTTTTATCGTACGTAAGACTTGAATTTACGCTGTAATT
>JAOUZG010000678.1:1436992-1504898 GCA_026289955.1 Argiope argentata | reverse complement strand
TACAAAGTCCATTCAATCCGAACCCGCTAAGCATAAAAAAGTAACAATATTGTAAAACTTTATTTTCACCAGAACAGAAAAGACTGAATATAAGCGTTCTAATGATGTTGAAATCTCAGAGAATTTAAGGTTTTGGTTCGTAGCTTGTAAAATGGTTTTAAAGGTGTATAATACATACATACATGTGTGTGCCCGTGTGCATGCAGGGGAAATATAGAAATCGGAGGAGTAAATATCTGTTAAAAAGGAGTTCAAATCGTACAAATCTAATAACTTTTCAATTCAAATCTTCAATTCTTATTGATGATCGAAAAGAAATCGAGATATGTTTTTAAAAAGCCTTACAGTTATATTCTTACAGATAGTCGCCTTAAGTTTTGTTATTGTCTTATATTGTTAAACTTGATTTACTTTAACATTAAGCATTCCTAACGCCCCCAATAGATTATCACTCCAAAATGTATTATTTAAATAAATTTAAAAATAAGAAATTAAAAATATAAATTCTTTATGCTCTTACAATTTTTTTCTTACTATCTTTTTTTTGTACGCATATGGCAGCAATTTTATGCAAAAATAAATTCTAAGAAATTTTATTAACTAATTATTTCACAAATAGTGAATTTTCATCAAAAGATTTTTTTTCTAAGTTAAATTTGACTTTTAGCCATTTGAATTAAATTGAAATCTAAACTGGATATACATACTTATATTATAGTATTATAGGTCTTGATTTTTATAAATTCTATAAAAATTCCAACAATATTAAGACATACGGAGAATTTTCAAAGACATCGCTTTAAGACAATCGAATTTAATTTTACTAATTCTTCCGGATTCATTAAAATGGCAATTAATAGGACCATCTGTGATATAGCTCTTGCTTATAAAATATGAATTTTTAAATTTGTTTTAAGCATTCAAGTTTTTTTATTGCATTCTTTGAAGTTTTAAATTTCGTTATTTGCAAGCTTTATTCATCTGCTAAATATAATTACTAGGCATTTGCTTTTTGTTGATTAAAAGATTATTTATAATAAAATTATTTCAAAATTTTGTGATATTTAATATTTAGATATGTTTATTTTAAGTATTACCAGCGGGTGACCGAGCTCCGCTCGGAGAAAACAGGTATCGAAGCTAACTCGAATATTTAAATTTTCAATTGTGAAATCGAAATCAGTTCCTTAAATGCTTTTTTGGAAATCTGAATATTTGGAAATTGGAATTTTGAACGAATCAAAAAGAACGAATCTTTTTAGTTAACGAACGAGCGCTAAATTCAAAAGTTCATTAACAAATTTCCCTTAATAAAAAGCAGTGGAATTAGAATCGTACTTTTTTGAAAGAAAATTTAGTAAAAATATCAAAGTTATCCTTATTTTTTTCTGATGAATTTTGAAATGTCGGAAATGTGGGGCGATTTTCGACTTGGTAACCATTCCTCGTCATATAGTATAAGACAAAATTAAAACTTAAGCTCCAAACATGCGTTACGAGTAAAAGGGAAAAAATTATCTTATTAATATGTTGCCATCAGATTGACAAAAACTCAAATTTAAAAAAAATAAATTATTATTGCGCATTAAACATATAAAAATGCAATTTTCATCACGTGTCTGCATGAAATGAAAAAATATATATATATGAATATTGATATAGATGTCATATTGGCTATAGATGGCAGCACGTTACCACTTGAAAATTTAAGTAGCCATTATGGCGAACTAATAAAGTTTGAAAATATCCTATCTGTAACTCCGAACTGCTCAACCGTAGCGCTTCAAAACCGGCGCCAATCGATTCCTCGTGGCCCAAACCCCCAAGTTTACCGGAGTTTATTAATTCTGGGGCGATTTTCGACTTGACCATTCCTCGTATTATAGTATAAGATATATTAAAATGAAATTAAATTCAATGTAATTAATAAGCTCTTTATGCAATAGTAATTTTGTAGTGATTTTATTCAAATTTCTTCTTTCTATATACACTGATTTTTAGCAATAAATATAATGACACAACTCTATTAAGTATATGACCATTGAGATTCATGATCTTAAGATTAATCAATAACAAGGTTTTAATTAATTTAAGATTAGACTTCGGACAATGTGCCCCGCCAAAAAAACTTCAATGATTGGTGCGCTTGTTTCTTGTATTATTTCAAAACATAGTTACTTTGAAAAGTCCACTAAAGAACATTTTTATGAATATTTAAGAATGAGTACTAAATATTTTTTTACCAACATGATGAAAGCATTTGATACACGGAAATATTTCTTCTACGAATGGTGCACTTGTACCTTGTGGTATTTCAAAGAATGGTTACTTTTAAAGCTTCTGGAACATAAATCGCAACGAAAAGGCTTCTCTCCAGTATGCATTCGAGTATGACGAACTAATTCGAAATTCGAATAGAACTGCTTCGGGCAAAATGGACACTGGTGTTTTGGAAAGATTGCTTCTAATCTAGGCCTTCCACGACTTCTTGGTTGATATGTTTGCTTCTTTGCTTCCATTTGTGTCTGAAGATGGTGTCCTAGTTGTGATATACCAACTTCAATAAAAGAGAGAAAGAAAAAAAAAATTATTCAATTAGAATTATTGCAAAATAAGCCATATTCTTTATTCTTAAATAACATGCACAAAATGAATGCAAAACTAAAATATTAAAGTGAAATCTACTATGTATATTTTAATATATCATATCAGAACATCATTTCTTGAACGGCCAAGCACCATGTGCTCGTGCGTTAAATTATATTTTTATTCATTTTAATTGTTTTATTGAATGAGTCACTTTAATATTGCAAACGATTAAAAACAAGTTTTGTCTCTTTTATTGTTTAAAAAAATATTACAAAGCTCAACAGCTCAAAATGACATTTTTCTAGGTTTTATTTGCCGTAGGCATTAATTTTTTTAAAAAAATCAGAGCTTTAGTCGTTGCACAATATTAAAAGCAAATTTATTGAGATGCTCTTGCAGATAGATAATTAAATTTCAATTCATTGACCATACATTTTTATTGATACCCAAAACCTAATCCCCAAAACAGCATTTTCTGATAAGATAATAAACACTTAAAAAATTCCAATTTCACAGCCTGAGAAATTGAGTATTATTGAAACAACAACTTAAAATATCATGCACATGTTCTTTCAATTCCTTTAACATGAATTAATTTCATTTTTTAAAAATGAGAGGGCCATTTTTTTCATTAGTTGTACTATTTATAAAAATCCAACTAAATTGTAAGAAAAAATATATATTGAGGAGTTCATTTATTTTCAATTTACACAATTTTTTAAAAAAAAGCTGTATATCTCTCAGAGAACACATTAAATATCCTATATAGGTAATTTTTTTTCATTGTGCAGATATATACACTATAAAAAAAACCCTCACAAATAATAACATAGATTTAAATAATCATAATGTTTACAATCCTTTATAAAATGGGATCGTTTACAGTAATCTTTATAAAGTTTTACAAACAGTTCCATTTTTATAGGAAAATTAGATGACGCTTAAAAACCAGTTTTTGAATATTTACGAAAAATTGCCTTTATAAGCATGAAATAAACATGATTAAGAAAAAAAATTTCAATTGCTTTTTATTAAGACTTACTTTACTTATTTCCTTATGGGTCCTTTAAACATAGGAATATCATACTTTTCAAATTAATAAACCAAATTTGCTACTCTCGGAAGTTAAAATTTAATATAAAAATTATGCGAAACCCAAAATGAACATATCATGTGACATAGAATATTACGCTAAATTGATAACACACTCCCAAATTATATTCATGTCATGATTTGAAACAATGCAAGGGCTATTTAAGGGGCTAACCTCATAGTTTTGAGACCCAATCGGATGATGAGGAGATGGTATTCAAGTTGAAACACACTAACAAATTTCTACGTCATACAAGAGGAAGAACATTAAACCTGTGCATGAGATTGCATATGCAACAAGCCTATATATTTATGAAATCTGATACACCATAATTTTGATGTCATAACCATTCAACTAAGGCACATGGTGCGAGGATTAATCAAACAAGAGCTATTAGAAATAAGATTTGTCTCATTCATTGGTATCCCATTTTACAAATCTGCATATAGCACTAAAAGGAGGATTATAGAAGAGAAGTTATTAAATTGAATGATCATCAAGCCCTTATAAAATTTGAACTGGAATCAAAATCAAATTAATTGCTTATAAGCCAATATCCTTCAAGCTGAAAGGTCCCTTTTGCTTGATCGGTATGATACTCGGCTACTAACCATAAGATTGGGAGTTCAGGCCTAGCGCTATTCGCTAATCACCTAGAATGGTAACCCGACGACCGACCTTGGATAAACGTAACCTTCGCAGTTAGCTTCGTTCAACTGTCGTGGCGCCCTCTATCGGCGACTCAATGACCGAGAAGCGCATTAAATACGACAAATTGTTAACATCGCCACCACCACTTCACATAAGTATCGTTCGCCAAACTCACTGGGGGGATACTCTGTGGTGATTGCTTATAAGCCAATAAATATCTTTCGAGCTACCTTTTCTTTTGCTTGATCGGTATGATACTCGGCTACTAACCATAAGATTAGGAGTTCGGGCCTAGCACTATTCGCTACACCTAAACTGTGATCTTCTAAATTATTCAATCAACATCATACTTTGCAGTAACATAGGGTTATTACTGGATCTATTTCAAATTTTAAAATCACGTTCAGTTAATTAGAGTGATGTTTGAGTAAGCATTATTCTATCCAAACTTTTGCACTACAACAGCTACATGATTTTGTATGGCTTTGTCAAGCAACTAACATTCAACAAATTAAAGAGAATTTTTTGATTATGACAATAACCATTGCTAATTTTTCAACAGATAATCAGATAAAAATGAAGGAATTGAATTAATGAATTCATATTTAATATAATTTATCACACATTAATATCAATTTTTGATAAATAATAAAAACAAATAAATGTTATGAAATAAATCAAAATGAATATAAGCACAAATTCAACGTAAACAATAAGAATACTAGCATACATATACTATATTATTCATTCAGATGAGGCGAAGAAAACATATTTATTATTCAAAAGCATAGCTACATATTACAGAAAGCAATTCATCAAAAATTTTTTAATGATATTTTTCAAATAAAATTAAATACTTGCACACCAATGTTATGGTACAAAAAATGGTCACATATGAAAGGTGGTATTATAAATGGGCAAAATTAATAAAAATATTTTTTACATTATAGACATAAAATGTAGAAAATTAAAAAAATATATATATTTTAAAAAAAAGTAAATTATATTAAAATTATAAATTGAAATTACATAGACTAATTAATGACTTAACAAAGCATACAACTGGATTCTTTTTTTTCCCATTACATCCTTTTATTAGATAATAAATTTACAAAATTTCTGTATAGAAAAATACGAAGTATACATTTAAATTCATTGAAATACAATATAAGAGGTTCAATAATGTAATTAAATCATATTATCTGTAGACAGAGTAGTAAGACATTACCACATTACATAGGTAGTTAGACCAATATGATAGTAAGAAATAGACATATTGATCCATGTGGATTAATTTTATAATGCTTTATTAAAATGGTATAAAGATCTATGTGGAAATGTTTTTTCCAGCACCAATGATTAAGAGAAAGGGAAGGTTTACCACCATCAATGTTTTTTAAATATACAATGAATTAATATGATTTTTATCTACACTTATTTTTTTAAAAAAATATTCCCACAAATAATATAAGTAAAACAAAATACAGTGATTTTAGTAAAGATTGAAATAATTTAGCTTCTGAAATAACAAAAACACAAAAAATAACATTGTTACCAACACAGAGTATTATAAATGCATTCATACACAATAAAGCCAGAGGTCAGCTTTCCCTTTAACTTAACAATTTTTAAATATAATTTTCTTCTCAGAATAATAGAATCAATAGGATTCATACATACATATATAAATATATATAGCAGGTTTCAATTAAAAAAAAAAGAACTATCATTTGTGTTAGACAAACATACAGCATAGTTGTGAAACACTTTTTTTTTCTAATTCACCAAATGTGATTATTTGTGATTTGGTGATATTTCAAACCTTCTTTTCGCTGAAAGCTTTGATTACAAATACGGCATTTAAATGGCCTTTCTCCAGTATGTACAGGCAAGTGCTGTGACAATTTAGATTTGAATTGAAAATATTTTGGGCAATGTGGACATTTGTGGAGTTTGCCTTTGTTCAAATTCGGAACACATGCTTCAAGAAGATTTTGCTTAGTGATGATTTCCTTATATATATGAAGAGCTACAGAAAGATAAATAAAAAAACAAGTTAATATCTCTTTAGCTACTTTTATTTATTATTATCTAATAATGTAATGATACAACCATCCTTTGTTCAAAATAGAAGTTTATAATCAAATATAGCTCGGAAAAAACTACTCATTAGTGGCAGCGTTATAAAATTATTTTACTTTTTTTTTTATTTTTTAAATATTGTGATCAGAAGTGCTTATTTGTGACTTGATGATATCTCAAACCTTCCTTTCGTGTAAAACTTTGTTTACAAACAGAACATATGAATGGCTTTTCTCCAGTGTGAGTAAGAAGGTGCCGATCCAACTTAGATTTGCATGGAAAAGACCTGAAGCAGTGGAAACAGCTGTGACATCTGCGTTTATTGATATGTGACGCCAGAGCTTGATGTAGATTTTGAACACAGGCAGTTTCTTTCAATTTTTGAATACCTACAGAAAAAATGAAAAATAAAATTAATACATTTGTGGTGAATGCTAATCATATAAGCCAGCCAACATCCCTCGGACCAAGGTGCACTTTTGGCCCAACGGATTAGTTACAGGACTACTATCCATCAGATTGGGAGTTCGGGCCTAGCGTCACCCGCTACACACCTAAAATGGTTACCCGGCGACCGACCTTGACAACGCACCTTTCGCACGTAGCTCAAAGCTTTAGACGCGCATTAAATATGACAAGTTGTTAACATCACCACCAACACTTCACATAAATACCGTTCGCAAGATCACTGGGGAGACACTCTGTGGTGAATGCTATCCAAATAAGCCAGCCAACATCCCACGGACCGAAGTGCACTTTTGGCCCAACGGATTTGTTACTGGACTACTAACCATAAGATTGGGAGTTCGGGCCTAGCTCAATCCGCTATACCTAAACATTCATATTTTTACTTTTAATTTATAAATTCTTAATTAGATATGATGCTTCTATATTTCTTTTAAAATAAAACTATTCTGAACTCTATTATATTTTCTAATGATTTTTTAAAAATTCATAATCAACTCGAAAAACATGTCATCATTTATTGGTAGCAATATAGCAATACTATTACACATAACTTTTTATTCATGAAATGTGACAATCAGAAGTGATTATTCTTGATTTGGCAGTATTTCAAACCATTTTTGCATAAAAAATTTTGGTTACAAATAGAACACTTATATAGCTTTTCCCCAGTTTATATAGGAATATTTAGATTCAGTCTAGAGATGAATAAAACAACCTTTGGGCAGTATTTGAACAACCATTTGCAGAATTTGATTTTATCAAAATATGATATCAGATCTAGCTGCAAATTTCAGTGTAGATACATATTTATATTATTATTTTACAATGCCTGTTTTTGTAAATTTTGCAAAATTTTCTTCAAACAAAACTATACATAGAGAATTAACAAAGACAACACTTTGAAAAAAAGGAATTTAAATTTCAATTATTTTCCTAGATCTGTTGCCATTCATTTACAATAATTGCTTAAGAACATCAATTTATTTTATTCACATACAAACATATATTGTGGAGAAAATGGGACTTTTAGATATTGATCAAGTTATATACATACATACATTTTTTTAATGGAACATTGACAGTTTTAAGTTTTAACATAGACAGTGTGTACCTTTAAAAAGGTTTAACTCCCCCCCTCTTTTTAAAATTTTTTTCCTTTATAAAATATAGTATAATTTGCTGACTGACGGATAAACTTTTTGAAAATGTACACATTTGAGAGATCTGAATCCTTGTTAATTAATCTTTAAAAATGCACTTAATAGGTCTATACAATTTATGATTTCCAATCTATGTAATGTTATACACAGTGTATATATTTCTTTATTTCAAGGATCTGAATTTAAAAATAAGTTCAATGTAACTCTTTTATATGTTAATGCAATTTTTGAGTGATTTTATTCATAATTCTACTTCCAATACATACCGGAATATTGATTTTGTTCTATGCCATAATTTAATCTTGCCATTTAACTACATGCACGCACACACACACATTGAATTAGTTAATTACCTCATGAAAATGTATTTTAAATCACTATTAAAGCCTATTGTTTTTACAACCAAAATTTCAATGATTTTCTTAGTCAAAAATATCCTAAACATGCAAAGGTTTATTATTATTATTTTTTAAATCTATGCATAGTGCATTTGTATCTTGTGACATTTCAAAGCATGGCTACTTTGAAAAGTCCACAATATTTTTAAAAACAATTTGTAGAAATATTTAAGAATGAGAACTAAATATCTTTTTTATCAACATGATACAATAATGAACATAAGTACTTTCCTTTATAAAAATAAGTACTTTCTTTTATGAACATAAGTACTTTTCTTTTATGAACATAAGCACTTCCCTTAATAAAAATAAGTATTTTCTTTCATGAACATAAGTACTTTTCTTTTAGTCAAAACTATAACTTAAATAAATGAAAAAATGAGCATAAGTACTTTCTTTTATGAACATAAGTACTTTTCTTTTATTCAAAAATATCCTAAACATGCAAAAAAAAAAAAAAAAGTTAAAAAAAATCTATGTATAGTGCATTTGTATCTTGTGACATTTCAAAGCATGGT
This sequence comes from Argiope argentata, assembly GCA_026289955.1. Lineage (NCBI taxonomy): Eukaryota > Metazoa > Arthropoda > Arachnida > Araneae > Araneidae > Argiope > Argiope argentata. Next base: position 1,495,939 of record JAOUZG010000678.1, on the reverse strand, counting down.
TACTTTGAAAAATCCACAATATTTTTAAAAACAATTTGTAAGAATATTTAAGAATGAGAATTAAATATTATTTTTATTAATATAATACACTAATGAACACAAATACTTGACTTTTATGGATGGTGCACATGAGTTTTGTGGTATTTTAAAGATTCTTTGCTTTTAAAGAACCTGGAACATAAATCACAACCAAATGGTTTTTCTCCAGTATGCACTCGAGTATGACGAACTAATTCGAACTTCTTATAAAACTGCTTTGGGCAAAATGAGCAGTGGTGTTTTGGAAAGATTGCTTCTAACCTTGGCCTTCCACGGCTTCTTGATGGAAGTATTTGCTTCGTCTCATTCATTTGTGTTTGAAAATAGTTCCCTGGTTGTGAAAGAAAGAAAAAAAATATTATTGAATTAAAATTACAGCAAAATAACTTTATAAATATGAAATGAAAATCAACAGTAATTTTATTTATCGAAAAGATTCATAGGACTTCACAGTCACATGATGTATGTTAATCAAGTTTAAAAACCAGTTTTTGTTATGAAAAAAAGATATACCTTCATGGACATGAAATAAATTTGTTTATGAAAAAAAATGCTTTTGGCTTTGATTAAGATTTACTTTAAATACTCCATTTAATTCCTTATGTACCATTTAAAAAAATGATAATCATACACTCCAAATTTGTAAACCAAACCTGATATTCATATACATTACAATGTAATACTAAAATCATATGAAATCCATAAATGGCAAAAATTATATTCTAAATACATTATATTCCAGTCAAAGCAGCTAACTTTTATTATTGTTTAATCATATTCATGCCCTGGTTTGAAATAGTGCTAGGGCTTTTTAATGAAAAATTCTCATAATTATGAAAAACAATCTGATGACCACTTCCAAAATTCAATATCCCACAAGTGGGAGAACATAAGAAACAACATATCTCAATGCAGTTGGCACATATAGTGAATTAGATATCAAATCGGAAACACTACAATTCTGATTATTAAAGTCTGAAAATTAACTGACTAAGCCACGTGATTTCATGATTATGGTTAGATGAGAACTACTAGGAATAGATTTTAACATTTTGAAATTTGGTTAAATAAAGAGGATGACACTTGATGCAACATCACATTCTCCAAATTTGCATAGAGCATAAAAATTTGGATGACCAAAATGTTATTGAATTTACGGGTCGTCATGACCCATAAAAATTTAGTTAAAGTTAGAATCAAATGCTAAATTTGTGATCTTAAAAATTATTCAATCTAATATTATACTTTGAAGAAACAACAGGGTTATTATGAGATGTGTCAAATTCTTAAATCATGTTCAGTAAGTAAGAGTGATGTTTAAGTAAGCATTCTTCTCTATAAACTTTCACACCATAACAACTACAAGATCTTTTATGGCTTTTGTCAAAAAATTAATATTCAAGCAATTTTCTGATTCAGAAAATATATACTGCTGATTTTTCAATAAATGTTTAGATGAAGGTGAAGGAATTAAACTAATTAATCCAAATTCCATGCAATTACTCATAAAATAATATCAATTTTTTGGATAAATAGTAAAATGATTAATGATATGAATCAACTAAAAATAAATATAAGCAAACTCTTGCTTTGAATACAAGGGCAATTTAACAAACACAATAAAAAAGTATACACTGATTTTATTAAAAATTAAAATGAAGTGAAGCAAATACATTTATTATTCAAAAGTACAACAAAAAATATTTCAGAAAAAAGTAAGTCAATCAAAGTTTTCAAATACATCTTACTAATAAAATTAAACAAATGCACACTGTTGATATGAAATGAAAAATAGGCACATATGGAAGATGGTATCATAAATGTGTACTTCCATTTAATATAAGAAAAAAGTTCTAATATATTTCTTTGCTGAAGTTTTCTGAAAAGTAGGGAAAATGTTTAAATTACTGAGTAGACGCCCAAAATGAATGAAAACATTTTTTTAAAAAAAGAACAAACATAAATTTTTTTTTTAAAAAGAAAACTTGTAAAGTAGTTTTAAAACCATAAATTGAAATTATGTAAGTGATTCTTAGCAAGATTCATTTATGACATAAAAACACATACAGTTGGATTCTTTTTCTTCTGTTACATAAGATTGTGAATTTACAAAATTTCAGCATACAAAACTAAGAAACATATATACAAATTCTTTGAAATATAATATGATAAATGGATTAGTTTGGTAATTAGACCATATAATAAGAATGGTAGTAAGATATTACCATACTTATCAATTTCAGAATGTCTTACTAATATGAATATTATATAGATAAGTATGGTAATTAAAAAATATTATTATGATAGAAAGACAATATCATATTGATCCATATTACCAGAATGGTAACTGAAGATTAAAGGGAGTTGGAAAGCATTAACATTTTTTTTTAACTAAACAAAGAATTAATGTTATTTTTTAACCTACACATAAAAAAAATTAAGACAGATAAAATGTAAAATTAAATATAATCATCTATAGAGAATAATTGAACAATTTTATTGTGCCTTTAAAGCAATAAATAAAATGGTAATTTACATAGCATTCTGTGTATGTATTTGTGCATAATAGAGCTAGAGGTCAGCTTCCTCTTTTAATATAGCAATTTTTAATCATTATGAGGAGCTTTTTCATTTATTCTTTAGGATAACAGAATTTACCAAAAGAATCTTTACATGCAAGTATAATTTTTTAAAATCATATATTCCATTCCAAAATAAAAGCCATCAATGGTGTTTGTCATGTATATAGCCATTATCGATAATTAGTTTTTCTATTCACAAAGCATGTTTATTTGTGAATTGGTGGTATCTCAAACTCTCTTTTCGTTGAAAGCCTTGATCACAAATACGGCATCTAAATGGTTTTTCTCCAGTATGTACAGGAATGTGTCGAATCAATGCAGATTTGAATGGAAAACATTTTGAACAGTGTGGACACTTGAAGCGTTTTTCTTTACATAAATTTGACATCAGTTCTTCATGTAGATTTTTTTCACTAATGACATCCTCATACTTTATAAAAGCTAGAAAAAAAATAATAAAAACTCGATTAATATTTTCAATAAGTTTTTCTCATTTTATTAATTAATATCTTATGACTTTATTTTGTTTTTAAAATAACAAATTAATTAAAAAATATCTTTTTTGCATATTTATAATCATATTCAGCCTAAAATAAAAATCAATGATTTGTGCTAGTATTATAAAATTGTTTCAGATCTTTTTTATTTGTCAAATGTTCCGATCAAAAATGATTACAAATGACTTCAAAATATCTCAAAAAATCCCCCCTCCCTGTAAAACTCTGTTTATAAACATAAAACTGAAATGGCTTTTCTCCTGTGTGCATAGGAATATGCTGATTCAATTTAGATTTGCATGGAAAGATCCTGAAGCAGTTGGTATAGTTGTGGTATCTGCCTTTACTGACATCGGAGCTTGATGTAGATTTTGTTTACAGACAATTTCTTTCAAATTTATACAGCTAGAGGAAAAATGAAAAATAAAATTAATACATTCATATTTTTGCTTTTTATTTATAAATTTTTAATTTGATATGACACTTCCATAATTCTTTTAAAATAAATTTAATTTACACTCTTTTATATTTGCTAATGGTTTAAAAAAAATTCATATTCAACTTGAAAAACATGTTGCAATTTATTAGTAGCAATCTAGCAATACTGTTACACATAACTTTTTATTCATGAAATATACCAATCGAAAGTGATTACTCTTGATTTGGCAGTATTTCAAACCTTTTTTTGAATAGAAAATTTTGGTTACAAATAGAGCAATTATACAGTTTTCCCCCAGTTTGTATAGGAATAAGTTGATTCAGTCTAGAGTTGAATAGAAAAATCCTTGGCCAGTATGGACATTTGCAGTAGTCGATTTTATTAAAATATGATGTCAGATCTTGCACGGTTTACATATATATTTATATTATTATGTTACTCTGTTTGTTTTTATCAATTCTATAAAAAATTTCAAACTAAACAGTATACAGAGAATTTTTAAAGACAACACTTTGAAACAAAAGAATTTAAATTTCACTTATTCATATGGATCCGTTACCATTCATTAACAATATAATTCACAACAAAAATTTATTTTATTTACATATAAGCATACATTATGAATATAAAATATTAAAATGGTATTTTCTGATTTTGATTAATTTATATATACGTATTTTTTAAAAAAACAAGGAACCGGATAGTTTGTATCTTTAAAAAAGGATAAAAAACATACATTAAAAAAATTTCCTTAATAAAATATGGAGTAATTTGTCAATTGCTGATTAAAACTTTTTTAAGTACAAATTGGAAAAATTGGAGCCCTATGAATGAATCATTAAAAATGTACTTAAAAAGACTGTGATAAAATCATGTAGCTCCCATTCGGTTAGCAGAACATTTGTTTTTTACCAAATGTTTAGTACATATACAATTTTTTTCATTGCAGTGGTATTAATTTTTTTATTACATCATTTGCAAACAATCATCTAGTAACAATTTTTTTTCAAAAATTTATATTAAAAAATTATTTATAAGGATACACACTATTGTCAATCTATGTATCATTCAATATGATTGAAATTTCTCTTAATTGTAAAGATATGAAAATGAAAATAAGTTCAGTTTAACTAATGAACTCATTATATCATTGTCATTTTCAAGTGATTTTATACAAACTTCTTCTTTCTACACATATTGATTTTTGGCTTCGAATATTAAAACATTATTTAATCTTCATTACACATCACAGTGTCAATATATATATATATATAAATATGCATATATAAAACTGTATATATGACAATATATATATTTTGTATATATTGGCATACAAACAATTGGTATATACAATAAGCCAATAAGTATATATAAAAAAGTTACCAATTTCTAAAAACTCATTCATACGTCTTGTATAAACTTAGTTCAACCTTTTTTTACAACAGAAGATTCAAAAATAAAATTGAAATTTATTCATGAAGTCTGCTATTCTTTAATCCTTTTTAATGAACTAATTAATAATTTTATGAGAATTTATTTTACATTGCTATGAAAAATAAATACTTTATGAATCAAATATTTTTTATGATGGTTTAAAATAAAAACAAATTCTTTCAACAAGTATCAATGCATTACAGACAATATAATATTAATATGAAAGAAATGCCTTTTGCTTTTATAACCAAAATTTCAATTATTTTCTAAATCAAAAACATTACAAATATGCACAAAAGTATTTCTTCATCTATGAATAATACGTTTGTATCATCAGATATTTCAAACCATGGTTCTATTAGAAAAGTCGACTGTATTCTTGAAGAAAAAACATTTGATACACGGAAGTATTTTTTCTACTAATGGTGAACTTGTATCTTGTGGTATTTCAAAGCTTGTTTACTTTTAAAGCATTTGGAACATAAATCACAACCAAATGGCTTCTATCCAGTATGCACTCGAATATGACGAACTAATTCAAATTTCGAATAAAATTGTTTCATACAAAATAGGCATTGGTGCTTTGCAATGATTTCATTTGATCTAGACCTTCCTTGGCTTCTTGGAAGAGATGTTTGCTTCTTCTCAAATATTTGCATTTTAAAATAGTGTCCTGGTGGTGAAAGAGAGAAAAATATTTTTCAATCAAAATTACTGCCAAATAACTTTATAAATATTAAATAAAAATTCACAAACAGTCAATTTTATTTATTTGAAAAAAAAAAAGATTTATCATGTGACTTCACAGTTACATGATAAATGTAAATGGACAGGTAATTTAAATCCTAGTTGTTTTATGTTGCATAAGCATATCATATTCTTTATTAGTACATATAAAATGAAATCATTTAAAAAAAAGTATTTTAAAAAATCAAATTTGCATAAGAAGTGAGAGAGTTCTTTAAGCCAGTGATTTAAATATCTTGCTAACATTCCTTAATTTGGTAACTTTTAACTAAAGTGAATCTGACCTTTCTTTATATTTTTTTAGTTATCATATATGAAAATCAACCAAAATTTAGAAAGAAAATTTATATAATCTTACCTCAAAGATCATTTACAGCTGATTTTTCTTAATGCAGATCTATGAAATTTTTTTAAAGTCACAAAAATAACAAGATGCAATCAAATAATCATATTGCAGTCATCTCTAAATTACAGTATTAATGATACTTTACAAACGACTGGATGCAACTATTCTATTTTTATAAAAAATTTAATCAAGCTTAAAAACCAGTTTCTTCCTTAATTTGGCAACTTTTCATTAAAGTGAATCTGACCTTTTTTTATTTTTTATTTTTAGTTATCATATATGAAAATCAACCAAAATTTAGAAAGAAAATTTATATAATCTTACCTCAAAGATAATTTACAGCTGATTTTTTCTTAATGCAGATCTATGAAATCTTTTTAAAGTCACAAAAATAACAAGATGCAATCGAATGATCATATGATTAGTCATCTCTTAATTACAGCTTTACTGTTATTGTTTACAGTAATATCTATGATACTTTAAAAACAACTGGATGCTATTATTCTATTTCTGTAAAAAAATTAATCAAGCTTAAAAACCAATTTCTGAATATTTACATAATAATAATAATAATAATGCATGCAATGTATTTATTTAAGAAGAAATTCATTTCAGTTTTAATTTAAATTTATATCATTACTTTAGTCATTTTCCTATGAGTCGTTTAAATACAAGATTACCATACTATTCTTATTTTTAAATATAAAATTAAAACTATAAAACATACATAAATGAACATATCAAGTGACATATGGAATATTATAACCAATAAAATGGTAACACATTTCCCCCAAAATTACTATTTAAATATATTGATTAATAAACAAAATAGTCAACTTTCAATTCTGTCTAATTAGTTTTGTCCAGTTTTGAAATAACTCAAAGGCCATTTAAGGAACTAATCTCATAATTCTGAAATACAGTCAAATGTTGAAGACAGCACTTAGGTTGACACCCACTTCCAAATTTCAACGTTATACAAGTGACCTCAGTATGAAGTTTCCATACAACAGGTATCAGTGAATAAGATATCAAATCTGATACTCTACAATTCTGAAGTCATAACCATGCCACTAAGCCACATGATCTAATGATTACAGTTAAATGAGAACTATTAGGTACAGACTTTGTCATTTTAATATTTAGTCAAATACAAAGGACCACATATGGCATTCCATTCTCCAAATTTGAATAGAGCATCAAAATGTGGATCATTTAAGATACTATTAAATATAATGGTCATCAGGCACCCATACATTTTTAGAAAGAAATTTTACACTAGTGATCTTATAAATTATTCAATAAAACATTGTACTTTGAAGAGACACCAATGTTATTATGGACTGTGCTTATATTTTAAAATTGCATTCAATTAATGAGAAAGGCACACAATTGTAAGTACACTTCTATTCTTAACTCCACTACCAGATGTTCCAAAGCCTTTCCCATGCAAATAACACTCAAGAAAATAAAGAGAATTTTTTGATTATGAAAATGGCCACTGCTGATTTTTCAACAAATAGTTATATAAAGATGAATGAATTTCACTAATTAATCAAAACTAAATTCAATTACACTCATAAAATAATATCAATTTTTGGATAAATAGCAAAAAAGGTTAATGGTATGAACTAATTCAAAATAAATATAAGCAAACTCTTGCCTTGAATAAAGGTCAATTTAACATGCACAGTAAAAATTTTATTAAAAATTAAAATGAAGCTCAGCAAATATATTTATTATTCAAAAGTACAATAAATATTTCAGAAATTAAGTCGATCAAAATTTTCAAATTACATCTTTCAAATATAACTAAACTAATGCACACCAATGTTATGAAACGCAAAGTAGTCAAATATTAAAGACAGTATTATAAATGTACGCTTCCATTTAACATAAAACAAAAGTTCTAAAATATTTTTCAATATTTCTTTTGTTGCATTTTTTGGAAAAATAGTAAAAATGTTGAAATTTTTGAGTATATGTAATAAATTAACACAAATATATATATTTTAAATGATAGACATAAAATAAAAGAAATTAAAAAATATATATTTACAAGCAAGAAAATTATTAATTGAAATTATGTACATGATTTTTAGCAAGACTGATATATTACTTAAATGCACACACAATTGGATTCTTTTCTTCTGTTGCATAAGATACTAAATTTACAAAATCTCAGTTTAGAAAGATAAGGAATATATATTTAAATTCTTTGAAATTCAATATGATAAAGGTATAGCAATTAGACCAATATAATAATAATATTTTGACATATGATCTACGTGGATCAATTTCATAATGTCTGACTAATATAATACATAGATCAATATGTATAGGTATTAATCAATAAGTAAACTTTACTGTATGTATACTTACAATATGTATTAGTAAGTATCAATATGTATACTTACTAATATAATACATAGATCAATATGTATATGGTCAGAAGACCATAAATATCAATATGAAAATATTTTAGAAAAAAAAAAGATTACCAACCAAAGATGAAAAAGGAGGGGGGAAAACATAAAAGAACAATACAATTACAAAAAGTTATTCGCAGAGAAAATATGTAAAATAAAATACAATTATTATCTTTTGAGAATTTTAAATAATTATAACATGTCTTTAAAAAAACAACTATTATTATTAACACAGAATTTTGCTTATATATTCATACAAAATAAAGTCAGAGATCAGCCTTCTTTATAAATATAATAATTTTTAATTATGATGGGAATTTTTCTTTTGTTTTTTCTTCAGAATAGAAGTAGTAAGACTCATACATACTTATACAATTTTTTATAATCAGATTTTCAATTAATAAAAGAGCCATCATCTGCTTTTGATAAACACACACCATAGTTATGAATCATTTTTTTAATTCACCAAAGGTGATTATTTGTGATTTGGTGATATTTCAAACCTTCCTTTCGTTGAAAGCCTTGATCACAAATACGGCATCTAAATGGTTTTTCTCCAGTATGTACAGGAATGTGTCGAATCAATGCAGATTTGAATGGAAAACATTTTGAACAGTGTGGACACTTGAAGCCGCTACTTTTAAATATATTCGGCATCAATTCTTCATGCAGCTTTTGTTCGGTGATGATTTCCTTATATTTTTTAGCAGCTAGAGAAAAATAAAAATTCAGTTAATAACTGTTTTTCTCATTTTATTAATTGATATCTAATGTTCTTATTTTCCTTTCAAAATAGCAAAATTTACTGAAAAATATCCTATATACCTTTTTATAAACATATTCAGGCAGCAAAAAAAAAAAAAAAAAAAAAAAAAAAAAATATTATAATTAAATAAAATATTTTTTAAATTATTGTGATTAAATATTATTATGTGACTTGATTATATATTATTTATTAGTGACTTGAAAATATCTGAAACCTCCCTTTTTGTCAACAAATTCCAAGAATTGAAACCATATAAAATCAAATTACACCTTCCTTTCATCTAAACCTTTGTTAACAAACAGAACATTTAAATGGCTTTTTTCCTGTTTATGCAAGAAAATTTCAATTTAATTTATATTTGCATGAAAAAGACTTGCAGCAGTGGGGACAGATATTTATTTCCTATGTCCCAGTTTTTTAAAAAAATAAACTGACAATAAGTGGACTAAATAGGAAACCATGTGCATTATTATAATTTACACAGATTGCTAATACATTCATTTAATAGTTCTATGTAAACCAAGCACAAATAAAGTTATAATTTGAATTCAAATGAACTCCAATAGCAACTATAATATGGATTTATAATTCAATATCAACTAGGCATAATATAATACATTATTAAGAAATTTCACAAGTATTACAAATGTTTAAAAATAAGAATATTTTTCAATCATTTTCTTTCAATGTATCTGTAGTATTAACATTACTTATTCTAACCAATGTAATTATATATAAATATATATAATCTCTAAATTCAATTACTTCATATAAAAAGTAATAGAATTTAGAGTTAATATTAATAATACAAATTCAATAAATACTAATATGAATAGCAAAGTAATTTAAAATAGCAAAGCATAATACAATACAAGATTAGGAAATTTACAAGTAATTTGAAATAAGAATACTTAAGTAATTTGAAGAATAATAATTTCATAGATCATTTGATTATTTCTTCAACCGAAAAAAAATAACAACACCTTACTAGCACTAAATTCTATTTGAATTTAAAAATAATAGATTGTTGAGTTCATAGAGAACCAAAACCTATTATTTTTTTAATATAAACTACAAAGTAAAATACCAATGCAAATAACAAGGTAAGATAAAATACAAGTTTATGAAATCAGAAAATGGTGTAACTTTTGCTCACAGATAATTTTTATTTCTATTTGTACATGAAGAATAAAAAATAAAGCTACAATAAAATTTTCAATATGACATAATAGTTCTACAATTTCCATATAATGAAATTAATTACACATTTAATTTAAGATTTATACTATCAACTGAGTGTTTTTAATCAGATGTTCAATTCCAAACATCAAGTGTGCACAATGCTTTTTATTTGTTGCAATACTATTACGTATATCTGTTTTTATGTGCTAATTAAGCAGAGCACATATGATTATTTTTAATTTGGTGATATCTCAACCCTTCTTTTCGTTGAAACCTTTGATTACAAATAGAGCATTTAAATGGTTTTTCTTTAGTATGCACAAGAATATGCTGATTCAGCATAGATCTGAATGGAAAAAGCTTTGGGCAATACAGGCATTTGTAGTATTTCGCTTTATTCAAATCTGGTATCAGAACTTGTTGAAAATTTTGGCTACTGTCAATTTTTCTATGAACTTGTAGAGCTAGAAGGAAGAGAAAAAAAATATTATTTAGGAAAGAATTCTGTCACAGATGTCATAAAAAATTGATGAAAGTCATAAGAAATTAAATGCATTCCAATTCTAAATACAATAACTTCAAAAAAAAAACAAACAGTTGTGTATTTCATTATGAATTGCATCACTATCAATCCCACAGATAAGAGGTTACAACATGCATGTTCTTTATAAAGTCACAAAGACTCCCATTATGCCCAGTTATCATCCCAGTATAAACATAATAAGTATAGTTAACATATTTCAATAGTTAAAATAAATTTGGTTAATAAGTTAAATTCAAATAAACTAAAATTTTAAATATAAAACAAAAAATCTCAAAATTCAAGAACATCGAGGCATAACATAATGTATGATAATGAAATTTTACAAACAAAATATCACAAATATTTGAAATAAATATTTTTAGTGCATTTTTCTTCCTTGGATCAATAGTAACCAATGAATCACTTGGTTCATCTGAAAAAAAAAAGTAATAAAAATTTATTAGTGCCAAATTTAAAATATAAATTTCGTTATTTAGGATATAAATTACTGAGCCATGCTTTGCTATTGACCTTGAATTGCTATAAAATAAGTTTTATAGCAATTCAAGGAATGCAAAATAAATAAATAATATAAAATAAAATATAGTCATATGAAGAAATGTAACTGTAAAGTAAAAGAACAATATTTGTCATGAATTGTTATGCCAAGATAAGTTATAAAGGTGGTTTGATGATCACAAGCTTTGTTATAAATTTTTTCTGATAAAATATTATATTAAATAAAAAACCCTGAAAATTATCATCTTTTTTATATGCAGAGAGTTCCAAGCAAAACATTTTAAACATTTCATCAAATGCTATACATTCTTATAAATATATTTTAATAATATTTATGATTTCACAAACTGCATTTTTATGATCCAAAAAATTACACATCAGAAAGTTAAAATAATTACAAAAATGTTAAAAAAAAAATCTACATCAGGGATGCACAACCTATGGCCCACGCAAAAGTTGTTAGTAAAATAAGACTAATTTAAAATGAAATGCTAGCTTTCTCACTAAAGAATTTAAACAAATCAAAAATAAGAAATAGAGTAGCAGATGAGGGCCTTTCTTCTGTTATACCTGTTGCCACAACCAATCTTAAGTCCAACATAAAACCAATAACTTCAAATATTCATTCCTAGCCATCTCATAAATTTTTACTAATTTTGATTATTAATTTTTCCCTCAAAGTTTAAGTTGTGTTTTCTTATAATTACCAAAAAGTTTCACTGTTATTCTATTTCAAGTTTGCCCCCTTTTTAGCAAGAATCTTTTTTTTGGAGGTAAAGTATTTTAATCTGATCAATAATATTTGTGTTTTATTCATTTATTTATCACATAATGTGTGCATGAGTAAAATAAGCAAAGTAGTTTTTGTAATTCATGCTTGTTGCCACAAAAAAACGTTTTCACGTTTATAGCATGCTTTAATATTCAAGTGCTGCTTTGGCCCTCCACATGATCCTTTTTTCATATTTTGGCCCCTCAACCTGAAAAGGTTGTGCATCCCTGATCTACACAATGTATTTAAGAGTGTCTTTTATAACAAATTGTAAATTATTACTCACATGATCAATGGATGCCAAATAGCTAATAACACTATGCTTTTAACAATTGATTACTTAGCATTAGTAAGTCATATGAAGGAGTACCAGCTAATAGATTTCAATTCAAACTACTTTAACAAAAGCTTTTCTGACTGGGAATGAAAACAAAAATTATTTTGGAATAGATTTTTATGACATTTTATGAAATAAAATACAAAATACTACCACAGATATATTCATTATTTTCTGTGGAATAAATATACACATCAATAAATCAGAAAAATAAAGAGAAACAAAATTTTTTCAACAACATTTATGAAATGTATTAAATAGAAAGTACAGGTCCTATTGCATGACTAAATGACATGAATGGTATTATACCAAGAAGAAAAAAAATCATGTAAATATAGATATAGAAATAAAAGGCAACATAATTAGTACTTTGAAAGGATAAAATAAAGTATACATTTGAAAATCTTCCAGAAAAAACTAACTTCAGCCAAAACTTCAATATATTTTTTTAAATTATAGTTTCCCTGTTTAGATCAGCTGTTATGTATTTTAGTATAAATACATACTAAATGAGTGCTAATGAATCAAAATATTTCACTGTAGAAAAATGCTAACAAAATTGCAACAATTATAAATTTGTCTATTAGTTGAATATAGCAAAACAATTCCAAACAAAATGGCACTTATTTCATTTAAACTTATAGCATTTAATTTACACTATAATAATTGAATAAAATCAGTAGTCCAATATACAAGTTTAAAAGCTTCATAACATTTATATTTACTTAAATTTTTTTAGGTTTTTATTAAATTCATTAAATGTGTAGCTTAACCAAAAAATTTTTTAATTAATTTTTATATTTTATTTGAAAATATATAAGAAATAATCTCCAAAAAATATTTTTGCATACTTTCTAATGAAGCCAACAGATAATTAAGTTTTTGATGGTCTTGGTTTCAAATTTAATATAAATTTACATTTTAGATGTCACACCTTTACATAAAATTTTGTCTAACCTTTTACATATTGTAGTTATAAAATTCACTTCCACTAACTCACAGTTTAAAAAATAGAATAGAAGGTGATTTCTGAATAGAAAATTATTTTATTTCTTTTTCTAGTTAAACTATGTGAGAAAAAGAAATTGAAGTATTATATATCTATTTAGAATAATTCTATAAATAATTAATTCCTAATATTTATATATATCTTTTTAGTAACATGTTACATTATACATTTCAAATAATACGTTTTACATTCAACATGTTAACCTTAATTAACAATATTCTGATGTAACAAACATGGTATAAAAGCTTATTATCTAAAATGAAGCACACACTTCAGTTTAATTAAATGCAAGTCGATGGAAAAAATAAATATATGATTTCAAACAATGCACTTCAAGAATATACAACAAAATAGTGACAGATAAAAGTAAAAAAAAAGTATATTTATTAAAATGTAAATGAACAAGAAATAGAATGAAATAGCATTGATAGAAAATGTGAAGAAGAGAATTTAGAACTATGCACAAATGTTTCAATTAAATCAAATATGTCTCATGAGCAAAATAGGCATATATAGTCAAGCATTGATCATAGATCATCCTAATCATTGACATAAAACAAGATCTAAATGAAAAATATAATTAAAATTTAATAAAAACTTTGATTATTACATATTTAATGTCACAAGTACAAATTCAGTCAAAAATAATAAAGTTTTAAACTAGTGTTTTACTACAAAATACAGAGAAGAATTAAAAAAAAACATTTAAAAATAAAAATTTATGATATAAGTAATATATCTTGATTGCATATCTTGGGTACAAATTATATATATATATATATATATATATATAATTTTATATGATTCGCAAGTATCCTGACATATTGATTGTTTATTAATATTAGACATAAATTACAACATTATGAAACAAATTAAATATATTGATTGTCAGTGTTGACATCAATGTTTCAACAAATACAGTAAAAGTTTTTCAATGTAGTTCATTACATTTTTAAAAGAAGGTGGATGAACTTTTCAAGGGTGCTTAGAGTAGTACTAGACAATTTATTTCTTATTGAATTATCAATTGAAAGAAAAGTTCTAGGTGTTAGTATAAACAGAAGAGTAATTATACAGATTTGAAGTTCCACAAATTTTAAAAAGAGAAGAAAAAAATGTTATATAATTTAGTGTGTGTGCCATATAAATGAGATATCATTTATATGGCATAAAGCCTTTAAATAATCATGATTGAATTGGGACTGTAGAAAAATGACATATAAATAGAAGTTTCATTGAATATTATTGCATAAATAGTTATAAGTAGTTGCAATACAAATTAGACAAATTGTCAAATTACAATCACAGGTAAATATGAAGTCAAAAATTGAACAACAAATATAAGCCAATATGTGAATATCTTTAATAATAAAGTAGAGTTATGTATATGCCTGCATTGGCATTCTACAAGATAGATAGTTTGGCCAAGAGTTATCAAACTTGGCATTTGCACACTTCACAGGATAAAAACTGAAAGTAAGTTTTTTTTTTTTTAAATTAAAAATTAAGCAACATTTTGGCAATAACTTCTGAAAATATAACAACACAGAACATGATTTTTATGCCACTTTAAAATTAAACAAATTATTTTTAATTATATCTATTTTTTATACTTTTTATCAACTTTTTTAAAAAGCATATCAATTTATTTTTGTTATCATTATTTCAATCTAGCATTTTTTTTTTAAAGAATTATTAGTCAAAACATGATGCGGCTTATTTTTTTAAATGTTGAATAGTATAAAGTATATTTATAATAAAAATTATATTGTTTTTACAATTAAGATTACACTTCAGAATCAAATGATGGTAAACATTTCTTGAAATTTACTTATTTTTAAATGCAGCAATTGTTTACTACGATATAACAAAATGTATAAAGATGTGAACCAAAGTTTTGGTAATAAATAAAGAAATGTACCATTTCTAAAATAGAATCAGATTTATAGCTATCAAAATGTGAATTTTAAAAATATTTTGTAGAGGAAGTCATTAAGATCAAGTTATAAAAAATATTTAATGGAAATTTTTAACAACCATTAATTTTGGTGATCAAACTGATAGCCGAAGACAACTAGATACAAACTAAAACAAGACCATTCTCTGAGGGGGGAGGGACTTTTCTTTCCTTTAATTAGTGGCGATTAATAAAACAAAAAATGAATATTAATATCTTTGAAAAATATAATATCATCCAAAAATTGTAATGAGCAATTTTCTGAGTAAATCATTAAGTTTTTTCTTTGCTTTTTGGCAAAACAATTTTTTTTCTATGAAATAGGTATTGCTGTCTAAATTTTTTTTTTATTAATATAAAACCAATATGACCTTTATTTTAACCTTAAAAAATAACTTTATCAAAACAATTCCTATAAATAATTTTTACTCATATTTGAAATTCTCAGAGTACATAATATATTTTCTTTGCAACATATCTGCAAAATTTCATATGTACATGTTTCGAATTAAAATTTTACACAAGAGTTAAACTAAAATGAATTTGTTTTTGCTTATAATCTTAAATTAAACTCCTTTTTTTTAAAGTAATTAATACTACTGTAATTTTAACCAGAATTTTTTCCAAAAATGGAAAAAATAAACAAATAAACAAGTATTAATATTTTATAATTTTCAAAATGGAAATTTTTTTATACCTCAAACTTAATTAATAGATTATATTTAATATAAATTCTAACTGGAATCTTAAATAATATTTTGTTTTTACTGATGCTTTAAGGTATTATACCATACTTCAAAATTAAAATAAACATGATCAGGGCACAGCAACTTCTAAATATTTTTTTAAAGAAAAAAATAAAGGGATTTTAAATGATATATTGTAACATACAACAATTTTTTTAAGTATAGGACATAAAATGATTAATAAGACTGGCACACATTTATGATCAATTTTTTCTCTCATAAAAATGGAAATATCGTTGCCAAATATTTTATAAAAATAATAATTATGTATTTTAATTATTTTTCTTCATCTTTACAAAATTTTATAGTATATATTAAAAAAAAAGATATGGTTCAATTTAATATACTACAGATTTAAGAAGATCCAGAATGAATGAATTAAATTAAAAGAACCTTCAAACAGAGAGCAACATTTTTTTTTGTAGAATTTTCATGCAAGAATGTACAGAATTTAAAGCTTCATTGTTTATCACATTCAAGTTCACTTGGTTTTGGTGAAGGTGGTTGAGGATGTTTGCTTCGTTCTAATTTTAATTCTTGAACCCATTTTAAAACCAGGGGATTTTGAAATGTACCTAAAATAATTTTAGAGAATCAAAATAGGATATAAGAAACCAAGAGTATATATATATATATAACTCCAATGGAACAAACATTTGCATTACCAATTTTTTAGTCTTTTTATCAAACATGCATTAAAATCCTTCCCATATTTAAAAGAAATATATATTTGAAAAATTAATAAACTATTAATTTAATACTGTTGGATATTCAAAACACCATAAAAAGGAAATCAAAACATGGATATACACATACATACATGCAATAAATTAATCTAAATTTTTTAAAATTAATTAATTTCTACCTGGATAAATCCCATTTTAAAAAACACTAATTCTAATTTTCAGGGGTTTCCCATGTCTCTCAAAATATAATAACTCTAACTTTAAGTTTCTTAAACTGCCACTCAAGCAATTGTTTTATTTCAGTCCCAGTTTTACTTCACTTTCAAAATAAGGTGCATTTTTTTAAAGATGTCAAAGGATTACAGTTTACTTTCAGATTTACATTTTGCTTATGTAATATAAAAAATAGTTCAGATTTCTCACCAATGATTCAAGGTAAAAAATAGTAATATCAGAAATAATTTAAATATTAATAGTAAAAAATAGGCAAGCATAAAATAAGATTTTTAAAAAAAATCATTGATTGCATTTCCTACAAGACACTGGAACATAACATACATAATCTAATATTATAATTGTATTCGTAAATGAACAGAACAAATTTCAGATGAAGAACATTTTTTTTTCACAGTTAGGTCAAGAACTTCATCTTAATGATGATCAAAAGAAATAATGGGCAACTCTAATCAGGAATCTGAAAGTCGTACTATCAGTATTGATGCTTAATTTTTTTTAAAGCTGCAAAAATATGTTATAACCTTTTACTCATTTTAAATAGAAATTTGCAGGAAAAGAGATATCTTTACATTTTTTTTTTAAATTCACAACTTTCTTTCAATACTGTAGATTTGTAACAGACAAAACAGTCGAAATCCGGCAAAATTTGAATTGGTTTGACAACTTTTAGTTTTGACAATAAAATTTGACTTTTGGAGTCCTATGTGTATAGATTTTTTAATCACTGCGATTTGATTGGCTTTCAGCATTTCTCTTTAATTCTATTTAGATTTTAAAAGCCTTTTAGAAAATTATTTTGCTTGTTTTTGTGTGCTTTTAATACGGGTATATTTTGTTTTGGTTTTGCATTGTGTCTATATTGTTTTGTTTTATTTGATTTAAACATTTTGTGTTTCTATTTATTTTTAAAGTTTTTGTATTTCTGTGGTGCTGGTTATCTCTAAGACTTCATTTCACTGGATTTTTCCATTTCTCTTTAATTCTATTTAGGTTTTAAAAACTTTTATAAAATTGTGTTGTTTTGTAAGTTTTGGTTTTGTTTGATTTAAACTTTTCCTTTAAAATTGTAAAGTAAAAATTCTTTCTACTTTAAAATTGTTATTTTATTTCTGTGATACAAATTAATTTTTTAAATCTCATTTTCTTGGGATTTTCGGGTCACAAGGGATGAACATTTTGACAAATTGTCAGACCTCTCTCAGAAAAAAAATCCCTAGTTTGATTTCCAGCCTGAGGGTGACCCTTAAAAAAGTCTTCAGGCAAGATTTATTGTATTTTTTTTCTCTCTTTTCGATTTGAAATTTTAACTTAAACATTTTTGCTAATTTAGATTTTTTCAGTTGTATTCTAGTTGTAGCAGCATTACAACTCTCTAAATACAATTTTATATTATAGTTCAGATAATTTGTTTAGGTCTTTTCCATATTTTTTTCTTAGATATGATAGAAAAGAAATATCAGCCATTCCAACAAAGCAGATACTTTTGAAAACAAAATGAAATGTGGATGACTAGCAGGAATTTTTTTTACAATCACTTTTATTTATTTATACAGCTATTAATTAAATCATATTAAAATATCCAGAAATGAAAGAAATATTAAACATAGAAAAGAAATATCATAGTCTTTAAGAGTTTTTCAGCAATCAAAGTGCATCTTTTTAAGTAAACAATTTTGCAATATCGATATTAATGAGCAATACCAAACAATTCTTTATGAATAATTATGTAAAGGCAAAATATTTAAAAAATTAAAGGATACGAAAAAGAAACCTCAATGTTTGAAAGTTAAGAATGAATACAACAGTAATTACAATTTCTACAAACCAAAACATAAAAAAATGGTAATATATATGTAAACTTCTCTTTTTAACTAAACACAGTAATTAATAAAAAAAATTTACTAATTTTTATTTAATCTTTATTTCTTGTGTTTCTAGCTTCATAAACCAGATAATATCTGGGATACTTAAATGTACTTTTGTACTGTGGTTATGGCTCTAGCGTACAAGCCCTAACGTACTTTACCTCGGTTACATGCCCTAGTGTACCAGGTTTGCACCACAACCTTCAATTGCCACTTGGTGACCCAGACATGATCTGAACATGCAACTTTTTGATATGGAGTCAATACTGTGGTGATAGCTTCAGAAAGCAGATAACATCTACAATATTTAAGTATACTTTAGTATTGTGGTTATGTTACTCCGCTACAAACACTAGTGTTGCGGATTCGTACCACAACCTTCACTTGTCACATTGGTGACCCAGATGTGATGTAAACACACAGTTTTCTGATGGAGGAAGAGCACATATCAATATGCACATGCTCAAAGTGAGTTTTCAGAGGAATAAAATTCTCAACCTTACTCTGTGTATATCAAGAAACTTTTGCTGGTTGACATTGCAAACACATGCAAGCCCACAGGGTAACATTCTGTCTTGTTGATGGTCACAAATATCGCTAAACAATCAACTTCCGGGATGCCCTTACTCTTGGGTGCGAAATTGAATGCAGAGTGTTAAAAATTTCTTGTCTGAAACACTCAGGCACAAATGGATGAATGTGTTCACCTGAAACATCGCATGGGAGGATCACTAGAGGTTTACCCATCAGAAGAGGTTGCAGCCATGAGAATTGAAGATGCACAGTCACCCACAACCGAATTTGTTGTGGGTGACTGTGTTTGTTGCTCTTCTGACATCTTTTGGAAATCAACAGCAGCTGGTGTATTAATTGCTGAGATATGAACACAAGATAAAGCATCAGTCATGGATGGATGAATATCTGTTGTAAACTGGCCGATTAGATCTAATTGTCATGCTTGCCATGGCAAACATTTATCTTCATAATGCTTGAACAACACCAGAGGCTTGTTATCTGTGATCCATCCCTCTACCATATGTCTGAAGTATTTTATTGCCATGCAAGCAACCAGCAACTCCCTACCATATGCAATGTATCTGTGTGCTGCCGGAAATAGAGTCTTTGAGAAAAAGGATAAAGGTAGCCATTCTTTTGATACGTGTTGATGAAGAGAGTACCAACAGCAGTGTCTGAAGCATCTACTACAATTGAAATTAGTGCATCTATTGCAGGATGGGCTAGGATTGTGCCCTCTGCCAGATCTTTTTTGCACTTCTCAAATGCTGCAAAAGCTTTTTTTGACCAGTTGATGGCTGTTTTATTATTTTCTTGGATCCTTAAGATAGTCATTCAATAATGCATGTGTCCTGGCAGCATGAGGTATAAACCTTCTTTAAATATTACATATTGCCAGAAACCTAAGAAGTTCTTTTATGGTTTCTGGTTTTGGGAAGTCCAAAATAGCTGCAACTTTCTCTGGTAATGGTGAAATGTCCTCAGCGGACACAATATGTCCCAGAAATTTCATAGATGTCTATCTCAGAGCACATTTTAAAAGCGCTGAGGATTAAAAAATACATTTAAAATTACTGAAATACCTGTTTAAGAAGCTGCAGATATTGGTCCTCATTCTCCAATGCAACTAGAACATAATCGAAATAAGATACATAAATATCCATACCTCTCAAGCCACGGTGGATAAATCTCTGGAATCTTGAAGCTGCATTTGACAGACCAAATGGCATATAGAGAAACTCAGAAAGTCTAAATGACATAGCAGGAACATTTTAGGAATGTCCTCCTCCTTCACTGGGATTTGGTACTAGGCTTTTGCCAAACCTAGAGCAGAAAAAATTCTTTCCATCTAGTACCAGCAAACAGTCCTGGATATGGGGAACTGGATATTGATCCGGTATTGTGACGCTTCCTGTAATCCCCACATGGGTGACAAACTCCATTCTTTCTAGGCACCATGTGAAGTGGTGATGCCAAACAACTACTTGAACAGCCTGCAAATTCCTGTGTCAACAAGGTACTGAAATTCTTGCTTGGGAGCCTTAAGCTTGTCAAGAGGAAGTCTTTGTGGTCTTGAGAATACTGGGCCCCCTGTAGTTTGAATGCAGTGCTTGACATTGCGTTTTACATGGTGCATCGAACTAGCTGCAGAGAGAGTAGGAACCTTAGACAGAATTTGATGGAACTTCGCATCTTCTTTGATGGTTTTTATTTCAGCGCCCTGACTACTCTTCACTATTCCTCGAGACTGAAGTCTTGTAAGAGGGTCTATTAAGCATCCGTGGCTAACGTCGATCAACAGTCCATAGTGGCGCAGAAAATCAACCCCAATTATCGCTTGCGAGACATCAGCGATAATAAACGGCCAACGGAAACTCTTTGTAGTTCCAGGTCAAGTGGTAACCGTTTTTGACCGAAAGTCTCAATGGCAGTTCCATTTGCTGCGAACAGCTTGGGAGAAATCGACCGAGAATGTTATGGTGCCGCAGACCGAGGAATGACTGAGACTTCGGCGCCGGTATCAATTAGATATCTGGAGTTCGTAGATATATCGGAAAGATACAATCGGTTAATCTAAGCCGTGCCGCCAACCACTGGTTCGAGTGACGGCCGTTCAAGTTATCCGGTTGAAAAGAACTTGGCTTCGTACATTTCGTTGCACGTTAACTAAAACATCTGTGTATCAACAGGGTTCGTGGTTTCTGCTGAGCGAGCGCCGACAGAAACACCCAAGGAAGGTAGAACATTCACATGACTCCAGGCGATAAAGAAATAACCATAGAAATGTTTTTTAGCTTCGTGTCTCCAGCTTCAACTGCTTGAATCGATGGTGTATTACACACAGCTGCCATAATTCCATTTGCCATCTCTGCTAACTTTCCCACTCCATCATTAGAGATAGCAAGAATCTGCAGTACGTTGGTGGGAAGACCCTGTAGGAAACGGAATTTAAGCAAATTATCGGAAATTCGGTTTCCAGCCTTGCTTCTCATCTCTAATAAAGAACTAGCAGTTTCCGAGCTGCATTCCAGAGATGAGTTCTCGAAGGCGCTGTTCTTAAATGTCGGCGTATTGCGAACACATCGGGGATCTGAGTTCAGTGTATAGATTTTCTGCCGGTGGTTTTAAAATAAGATTTCCCACAGGTTGCAAAGTGGAAACAACAAGGTGAAATTTCGTAATCTTAATGGTAATTTTAGCTAGCCTAAACTGGCTTTCCATTTGGCCAAACCAATCTCTGGACCAGCCTGGCGAAAGGGCAAAGCTTTTATGGCCACTCGAGCTATGTTGTCGACAGTTTCGCTTTCGTTTTGCGACAATATAAATTCAAAAAATAAGCAAAATAATTGCTACACAATGTGTAGCAAGCACTACAGATAAGTCCTATAGCCACGAAAAGTTCTTACGGTGTAGCAGTTGGCGGATGTAAACAGATTGAGGCTCGCGTATTCAAAGTCCATAGGTCACCAGTTTAGAAATACACAATTTCATCCATTAAAAAACATAAATTTAATTAATAACTTTTAAAGTACTTGTATTACTTGGCAAAGAAGTATTCGATACACATCTATGATCAATCATATCGAAAGCTTGAACTACAGCAAAATAATATTTCATCCGACATCTATTTTTAATCATCTTAGCAGCTGTTGCCAACGCCACAAGTAGAATGTAATTGAGCTGAACGATTTGAACTCTTGTTGTCAACGCCACAGGTAGCCCCTACCAGCAATAGCGTGATTTTAACTGTATTTAAGGTTAAATTTTACCCCCTTCGACCATAGCAAGTCATTGTTCTCTTTTAAACAGGCTGCTCACTAGATCCTCCAACTGGGTTTTTGGTCGATGTTTTTGACTGGAACCGCTTCTGGTTGATAGGATGAAGTATCACTATTTTTAAAAGCTGGATTGTCTGCTAATTCTTTCAGCATGTAGGCAGGCTACAGTCTGTCTATATTGACCAACACCTTTTTTCCATTCCTTGTGAGCTTAAAAATTTTGTCATTGCGACTAATCACTTCAAAGATGCCTTTGTATGAAGATTCCAAGCTTTTTCTAATTTTGTCTGACCACAGAAAAATATGAGTGCATGCAGTCCGCTACTTATTCACAAAAACTGCATGTCATGAATGATGTTTAGTTGTCAGAGGTGAAATTTGTTGAGTTGCTTGCCTGAGCATTTCCACAAATGCAGCAGGATCAGGACTGTTCTCGGTGACAGAGAAATTCACCAGAAAGGTATATGGGAGTTCTATAAACAAACTCTGCAGTTATTGCTTTCAAATCTTTCTTCCATGTAGCTGTGGCACTAGCTTCATAAGCCAGATAACATCTACGATACTGAAGTATACTTTCGGTATTGTGGTTATGTTACTCGGCTACTAGCTCTAGTATCGCAGGTTTGTACAGTGACCTTTACTCACAACATTGGTGACCTTGACAACACAACCTCATTCAACTGTCATGACGCCATCTACCATCAGCAAAAACAAAGCCGCCAGACCCATTTGACGAAGCAAACAGCAACTTCCACATTCATTTCCCAATGCATTCACATGCTTGGCGCTTAAAAATCGTTCACATCTCCGCCAACACACTGGTGTGGGAGTACTGTGGCACTAGCTTCATAAGCCAGATAACATCTACGATACAGAAGTATACTTTTGGTATTATGATTATGTTACTCGGATACTGGCTCTAGTGTCAAGGGTTTGTACCCCAAACTTGACTTGCAACACAGCCCCAGAACCCAAAAGTATCCATAATACATATGAATATTCATACTACATAATACATACTCTCTCTCTAAGCATAAGAGAAAATGAAGTATTAGCAAAACATTGTTGGGTTTAGTTAGTATATCATAAAGAAATAAGTAAATATGAATTTTTGAGAGACAACGTATACAAAAAGAAAATTATATCTGTATTTAAGCATTATATCCAGTATTTATGACGGTTGGAAAATAATTTGTTTAAAATTATGAGGAAAAGTATTTTATAGCTGATAATTAAAACCTTTGTTACATGGAAACTTTGTAAAAATTATCTAAATATATTAGCAGACAATCATCCAAAGGAAGAATAAATACCTTCAGTGCTATTAAAAAAATCTTGGAGACTCAAAGTGAATTGAGATTCTTTTTCATATTCAAATGCTTGGAGTATCATATCAAATTTATCTAAATCCTTCACAGTTTTAGCTTCAATAGTCTTCTGTTCTTCATATTCCTATGACAATAAAAAAAGTTATATTAAGGTCTATTGACATTGGGGGGAAAAATAAAAATGCAATAATTGCAAAACAAAAGCACATATCACAAATAAAAAAAAATGTATTTATGAGTATGTCTGTTAATTTGAAATTCCTTAAATAAGTAAAAAAAATACTAAAAACATTTTTATAATTATTTTAGATTTAAAATCATGATGGTAAATTTAATGTACTTAATTAATAAGCTTCTCAATTAATTTTTAATTAAATTAAAATTAATTTTTAATTTAACAAAATTTAAATATTTTTTTAATTTAATTTTTTAAATAATAATTAACAAGATTTTAATCAATTTTATTTTAAGAAGTAATTAAGATAAATTTTTTAAGTAGAAAAGAATAGACATTAGACTTTTTTTATATTTTATTCAAAATAAAACAGTAGTTTGATTACAAGCTTAAAATTATGTAAAGAAATAAATGGCTTTATAGCATATAAAAATCAATATAGAATATTACAAATGTTTTAAAAAAAGAATTTGAAAATTTCTTAATCCAAACTCACTTTATATAAAGCAAGAAATTCCTTTCCAACTTTTTCTCCAGCTAGAGAACTCAGCCTTTCCATTGCTTCCTAAAGTATAAGGTATAATATAGGTAAAATTATTATATTAATTTTATATGTTAATTAAATAAATAAGAAACACTATAAATTTTTTTAATATTAAAAAAAGTGAAATATATAAGGTTTTAAAAAATTTATTTTAAATGAATCCATATGTTCTTACCAATTCTTTCTTGTGCTTTTCTTCTTTACTAATACCACAAAATGGAGTTAAATCTCCAACTATACACTCAGCTATATCATGAACCAGAGCCATTTTAATGCATCTAGAAATAAAATCCTAATAATGCTTTTTTTAAATATAAACTTGCATCAAAACATTTATGAATAATCATCATTTCATTCCAGAAAATTCTAAATTATCTAACACATATAGAGAAATATTCTAAGCTTGTCTGATTGGAAAACTGTCATGTAGTAGTCTATTTAATTAGTTAAAATAAAGCAAAACTTCCACTCACTAAAAAAATGCTATAAATAAATTCCTTTAAAAAATTTAATTATTTATTGGGCTACTGAAATTCTATACTCAAGATCATTGAAGTAAGGTTGAATTACATGATTTATAAGAATTAACTTCCAAAAATTAGACAAAAAATGCATACACACTGCACATCTTTAATATATAGAGAAGGGGCAGGGGAAGGCCCAAGAAAATGTTGATAATAAAAAATATATAGGCAATAGCAATTTCGATATACATATACAGCAATATTGATAAAACACAATCTAAGTTCCTCTGTTAATTTAGTTTTAATGAACTGCAAATAAGAAATTTTTTCAAAAATTAATTTTAAAAATTTGCCCTAAAATTATAGTTTTAATGAACTAAGAGTGATATGTCAAGAATCAGTAAGAAACTATGCTCTAGCAAAGTAAATATTATATAGGATAAAATAATGATAAATTTTAAATTAAAATTACAAATTCAAAAGATTACAAAAAGTATGCAAAAGAAATATTATTTATAATATGGAATTCATAAACATAAATTTTTCTTGAATTAATGCTTTATTCATTTAAAATTTGTGTTGAATGCATTAAAAAAAAAAACTTCCAAAGCTATGAAATGAGCCAAAATGTGTTCAATGCACAAATTACATAATAAAATTCATCATAATATATTTAAGCACAGCAAAACAAATAAACAACAACCTTCATTTGAATAACTACCACCTTTTCATATGGGCCTAATTTTCAAAAACGTACTTTTCATAATTCAAATTACTACCTAGTGGCTTTGGAAG
Source organism: Argiope argentata (assembly GCA_026289955.1). Lineage (NCBI taxonomy): Eukaryota > Metazoa > Arthropoda > Arachnida > Araneae > Araneidae > Argiope > Argiope argentata. Next base: position 1,469,727 of record JAOUZG010000678.1, on the reverse strand, counting down.
TATTATTTTGGTAACTGTTTTTCTAAAAATGACTTTTTACAACAACAAAAAATATTTCTGTAACTTTACAATTTGTTAACTTCACAACATTCTTGTCAGAAATGACAGGTTTATTACAATTACAAACTCATCAACTGAATTAGTTAAAATAGTTAATTAATTAACTTCCATCTCAAAAATTTTCCGCTACGATTATTTATTTTGTAGAATTGAGTAATTTTCATGACATTAACCTCATGATAAAATTATCTGGATTAATAAAAATTGATAAATTTGTAACTTATTTCTTAAGAGAAATGATGCATCCACTGTTAAATGAGTTGTGGTACTAGCTTTATAAACCAGATAACATCTACGATACTGAAGTATACTTTTAGTATTGTGGCTATGTTAGTTAGCTACTGGTCCTAGCATCGTGGGTTCGTACAGCGACCTTCACTCGCCTTATTAGTTACTTTGGCAACGTAGCCATCTAACTTGTCGTGGCGCCATCTACGAGCAGCAAAAGCCACCACTCACTTGAATCAGCAAGCAAAACAAAGCTGTTAGACTCACTTGACGCAGAAAGCAAAACAAAGACGTCAGACTCACTCGACGTAGCAAGCAAAACAAAGACGTCAGACTCACTTGACCTTAGCAAGCAAAACAAAGACGTCGAACTTACTTGACGCATCAACATACTCACACGCTCGCCATACATTTTGGCGCTTTAAAATCGTTCGTTTCTCCGACGACTCACTGGTGGAGAAGTACTGTGAGGCTAGCTTCATTAACCAGATAACATTTACGATGCTGAATTATACTTTTAGTATTGTGATTATGTTACTCGGCTACTGGTCTAAGCGTTGTGGGTTCTAACCTCACTAAGGCATTAAAAAGGAATGACTCAAACTGTGTTCCTTGATCTGTTGTCATCCTGAAGAGTGTACCAAAGCTCGAGATCCAACCAGAATAGTAAGTTCTTGCTACGGTTTCTGCGGATATCTCTGCAAAGTGGAAATACCTCTGGACATTTAGAGAACCGATCTACACAGGTAAGGCACTAAAGTAAACCTTCTGATGGAGGAAGAGGTCCCACTATGTCAATATGTACATGCTCAAAGCGAATGCTCAGAAGAATAAAATTTCCAACCTTACTCCTTAAATGTCGAGAAACCTTTGCTCGTTAATAGTGCAAACACAAGCGGGTTCACAGTGTAACATCCTTTCTCAATGATGACCACACATATCGCTCAGCTACCACCTTCAGGGGTACTCTTACTCATGGGTGTGGAAATGAGTGCAGATATCTAAAAAACTCACGTCTTAAGTTCTCTGTTACGAATGGGCAGATGCGACTAAGCAACATATCACAATGCAAGGTTACTGGAGGCTCACCTACAGGAAAAGGTTGTAGCACCAATGAAGTTGCGCTTGAAGACAAAATATCTTACAATTCGGGATCTGTTTGCTGCTTTTCAGCCATCGTTTGGAAATCATTTGCAGTTGGTGTTTTAATTGTATACAGGTTTATTCTTGAGAGGCCATCTCTAACCACAATGTCAGCTCCTTTTAAATGACGGGCTAATGAAATCCAGTTGACTCAGCAGTTGAGGCGAACATTTTTCTTTCTTTTGCCGAAAGGCAAACGTCGACGGTTTGTGGTCGGTAAATAGGATGAAACTTTGACCGTCTACCATGTGACGAAAGTATTTAATGGCCATGTAGGCTGCCAGAAGCTCTCTGTCGTAGGCACTGTATTTCTGATGAGCAGGAGAAAGTGACATGCAATAAAATGTGAGAGGTTGCCATCCAATACTAACCTTCTGTTGGAGAACAGTAGACATGGCATTGTCTGAGGCAACCACCACTATAGCAAGCGTGACATTAGCCGAAGGGTGGATCAAAACCTTAGCCTCCACCAAATCCCGTTTACACCTTTCAAACGCACTTCTGGCTTCCTCCGTCCAGAGGATGGGTGTTTTGTCCTTTTTCTTGGCCCCTTTTAAATAGGCATTACGAATCGCCTGCGTTTTTAATGCCAGGAAACTCCGTAGATCTTTCACCGTTCTTGGTTAAGCGAACTCCGTAATAGCTGAAACCTTTTCTGGGAGTGGAATAACGCCATCAGGCATGACAATGTGGCCCAGAAATTTCATGGATGATTTCCCTAGGGCACACTTGGAAGCATTTAGCCGCACGCCATACTCCTCCAAGCGTCGGAATATTTTCAACAGGTGTTTCAAATGCTGGCTGTTGTTGCACTTGCCACAGCCTTATGAACTTTTGGCAACATTTCAGAATCTCTCTCTGTTTCTCTCTCTCTCGCACACACACACACACACACTACATTCTATAATGCCAGAATCTAAACATTTTTAATCACATCCTAAATAATTTAAATTTTCACTAAAAAAATTTATTTGCAACACCCATATTTTATGGAACTGTATATCATATTTATTTGCATATATAGATTTATTCTTAAAGAAAAGTTGAGTTGTAATAACCATTAGATATTCATAGTTGTCTAAGTTTATTTTTAAGTTGTTTTTAATTTAACATAATTTATTATTATTATTATTTTCACTTAGAGATTTAAATTTGATTGCGGGCCAGATTGCCAATAAGAATTTTTGATCAATTTTTACCTTCTACCACCAGTAGTTATTTTCAAATAAATGAAATCAAAATCTAAGGAAATTTGTACCATTTCTTATTATTCAATAAGTTAAATAATTTTAAATTGAAGAAAGTAATTAGTGTGTGTTATTTATTTATTAAATGGCTTAATGGCAAATTTTATAATTTATAAATTTCTTCGATTAGGTAAAAGATATTTTCAGAAAATCTTTTATATGATTCTATCAGTGTTATAAAATATTCTTTTTGTTGCAGTTGCAATTTTGGAAGAAGATAATTCAAAACATCTAGTTTGAAAAATCATCGTATGATTTATAAGTTAGGTTTGATTTGTTTGCATTTGAAGACTTTTATTGGATTATTTATTGCTTACAGAAGAAATGTCTTTCACTCTTACAGTAGCTCTTTATAAATAGCATATCAGATCCCATACAATTATTTATTAAAAAAAGACTCAAATGCATCATGCACTTCCTCAAGAATTTTTAGCAAACTCACGATTAAGTTTCATTCTTTCAGAAGGTAACCCTGTATATTTTTAAAGCTCTTTGACTGATCAAGTCCAGCATTTAATAACAAGGTGTAAAAACTACACACCAAATTTAACATTTCTGCCACCAATTTTTGAGTAATCTATAGCTAGGAATAGCTTCAGCCCCATCTTTTGACAGTCGGAATTTCTAAATTTGACACTTATATAAAAGTCTGATGATTAAGCTCACATAAAATTTCATCTACCATTTTTTAAAATTATCATGTTCACATGGATTTAGGTAGACAGATAGATACATTTCTCAGATTAATTTAAATCTAAAATTTGATTCAAATTAATGATTTTGATGTAAAGATCACATATCAAAAAAATGTTCTCCTAAATGTTCCCTATGAGTTAGAATGTTCATAAAAAGATGGATATCATTTCAAATACTTAAAAATTAAAAAAAAAAATGCAAAATGGTTTGAAACAAAGATTTGCTGAAGTCTAATAAACAATTTATTTGTAGACTATAGTTCTTTGTTCAGTATAATTTATATTCAAACAAATGAAAAATGATTATTAAAAATATTCTTTTACCATCATAGGTATTACTACCGCACAATTTTTTAACCAAAGAGTAGTATTATATCCTGCTAATTAACTTTTATAGTTCAGAATCTTATTATTTCAGTCCTATTAAAATATATTTTTAAATTTGCTTAGACTTTTAATAATTAAAAATTAGGTATTTGTTGCTACACAGAAATAACTAAGAAAATTTTTTCACCACTTTTATGATTTCAATTGCTAAACTCCATAGCATGTGAATCACACATACGAAATTTTTTATAATAAATAATAATGCACTTGAAACCACTTTTATAATTTGTAAATTTTTTTAAATGCTTTTTGGTCGATGCTAAAACTGAATTGAACTTAAAAAATTTTGAATTTTATATAAAAATCAAATATATAATTTTAATTACAATAATTCTGAGAAATTTATTAAATTTTCTTTATGAATAGCAGTAATTTCCACTTGAAAATAGTTTTATTAGCATAAATGTCTTTATGGAATCGAAAACTCAACAATTAGTAATTAAAAAAAAATGGTTAAACAATACACTTAATTTATCATAAAAATAAAAAAGCAGACTAAATTAAACAGGCTGATTTAAGAAATTAATTTGAAAAGTATGGAAATGTCTAAATATTTTAAATAAAAACAATAAAATGCTTATAATTTGAAAAATCAGATTCATATTAGGAATTAATGTGAATTGTACTATGGTTCTAAACTTCTTGTGAATAAAAAGTTTTTTTTTCTTTTTGCAATATTTAACAATAGAAATATTTTTTCCCTAGTGGATTGGATCTTTTTGGTGAGTCTTAAACAAACAAAATTTAGTACAACTCAAGAGGTAAAGGGAATTTCATAATAAAATGTGATACACATACATGAAAAGAACTGCTGAATCAACTAATTGAAAAACTACGGTTTCTATAAAGGAAAAATATCAGGGTAGTATTTAATTAACTGTTAATTACTACAACTAATCAAGTTAAATAATTTCAATTAATTAAGTTAATAAGGTTTTGATTTAAATTGTTAACACATACTTTTGAATTGTTCCTACTGATAACAATTTTTTGAAAATGAGGTTATAGATACAGTTACAGAGGATTTTTATTCTTTTGTTATTGATGATGATTGTAAAAACACTGAAGAAAAAATTATGCATTTTCAATGACTGAAAATACCTACTTATTTCGATCAACATTTAAGGATGCTTCATCTTCTAACAAGAAAGCCATTATACTCATGCGATACATATGCCCAGCAACGTTTTCGCAATTTGAGATATTTCTCATAACCCATCCTGTTCTTTTTAAGTGCTATAAAATAAATAAAAAGAAGAAAAAAAAATAAGCAAAAGCAAATTTTGTGTAAAAAAATTATAAAGCTATGACATGCAATGCAAAATATTATCTAGTAAATTTTATATGATAGATTTACAGGACTCTGTTTAAAAAATACAAAGAGAGTTGCAGAAATAACATATACAATCCAAGAACACATATTTTGTAGACTTTATGCACAACTTAATGAAACCTAAAAAACTGCTGAAGTAAAAAAAATAATCATAGTTTGAGCAACATAAATGTTTTACAATTAGCAACTAATTAACAAATGTATTTCTGTTTGAAAAAGATATATAATATCAGTAATAAATAAATAAGCAATAGTAGAGAAACATACAACTCTTTTCAAAATATACATTTAATCCTATTAAGATTCATCATATACACTTGAAATATACAATATTCACTTTTTAGAGTCAGAAATCATCAATAACTTTTCTTTTGAAATCTGTATCCTCAATGCTTGAGGGTGTTGAATTACTTCTCAAATCTTCTAAATGATTTTTTGCAGTGTTAAATACCCTCAAATATATTACAAATATTTTGTTAAAAGTCCTTGAAGTTTTAGCACTTAATAATTTTTAGATGAAAAATTACAACATACATTGAATGGCCTTCACTCAAAATTTAAGAATAAATAGTTTACATACAAAGCTAAAATTAAACATATACACAAATTTAATCAAACTATATAAATAAAGGTAGCCTACTTCAATTTTTGTTCTAATTGACTGATTATATTTGAAATTGGCCACTATAAAAATTTTACCCAAACACTCATTCATTTTCGTTTTTCAACAATATTTTTATTAAAATGTGTTACAAAATGTTGTTACTTATAAATAGTTTGGGACATAATCCAAAAAGCTTATACCTGCATACTATATAAATACACACACACACACACACACATATATATATATATATATATATATATATATGGGGGGGAGTCTAAATAAATCTTCCAAAAATTAGACTCTTCAGATAGCGGGATTTAAGTCGCGTGATGTCTAGGGTTTTTTAATATTTACGGGTTAGTTTCTAAACCAAAATTAAAATAATACAAACGAAGGATGAAGAGACTTCTTCAGAAAAAATAAATGAATTTATTTAGAGTTAAAGGGGAATATTTACAGGGGGAGTATTTACAGGGAAAATATTAAAAAGAATTAAAACATGGAGATATTTAATGATCAGAAAGTTAGATTATTTCCTCTAGGAGGACGTTAGAGATGGGGAAACATTATGACTGAAAATATATATTACCGCGTAGCCGCTGAGCTTAGCGGGAATCGCTGACGCGTGAAGACAGGCGTCTTCTCTGGACGAAAGTTAGTGAGCCTCTGATTCAAAGTTAATTGGGACAGACTTTCGAAAGACTGATAGGTGGGGTTCTGGAATGCAAACTAATTAAAAATAATGGTCCTCTGGGAAATAATCTAACCTTTACAACTCTTGCTTTGGATTTCATATATCATCGGGTGTTGACAAAACAAGATGAAGGCAGATGTTGATTAATTAAAATGGTTCTGTGGAATATCCTATATATATATATATATATAGATAGATAAGAGCATAAAATGTACAGGTGTAAATCAAAGAGAAGTTATGTTAAAATAATAGTTCTATATTATAATATCCTTCTTCCCAGGTAGATCTAGGACATTATAATAGGAAAATAATCAATTTTTTGGTGACAAAATATGTTTTTTGAATTTTTTTTTTAAAAATTGAATAAAACTTGTCATAAGTATAATAAAAATACTTTGTAGAAAAGTAAACAAAGAAAACACTGCAGCTTGTTATATATTTTTTTATTTCACATGGCTGAATTTAATTATTACAGTAATTTTTGTTTATTAATCAGAGTTGCCATTCAAATTTGAAAAAAAAAAAATAATAATCCCAGTTTTATCTATGCATGTCTATTCAAATAACAAGAAAATATGCAAATAACACTCATTTGCTAATTATAATTGTATACGGTTTTAAGGAGTGGAAAAGCAAGGGAAGAAAGCAGCAATTAAATATTATTCAAAATAGTAGCTTATTAAAAGAAGATTTACACAAACATACAGGGGGGAAAAAACTGTTTACTTTCTAAAATTTAGCAAGACCAAATTTATATATCAAGGGGATATATTACCTAACATGTTCTTTTATTGTAAGTCATACAAAATTAATGACTCGGGTAAAGTAAAACAAAAAACCTTTTTGTTATCATGAAATCAATCAGATAATAACCATTTAACAAACAAACAAAAAAACATTACAAAACAAGATTTATTCCTTCATTTTTACGAATTCAAGAATTTGGGCATAAATTTCAGCAATTTCTGAAGAATTCTCAGCCATCAATTTCATGAATCAAATGGACCTAATCCATAACAAATATGATACAACATTTTCATATGACCCAAATGTTAAGCATTTTATGGTATATTTAGCTCTTTCAGTTTCAGTAAATATATATGAAAATATCTTTAATATATCATAGAATGAAAAAAAAGGACAAATGAGATGAAATAAGTGTTAATAATAAAAAGTTAGCTTAAAATAATTACTCTTGAAGTTTGAAATCTGAAGTTTTTAGATTTGACATGTTATCCCTTTCAAATACCATGTTTTGCATCAATGAGGACTTTTTTGAACAGATATGCCGTTTTGCATGTTTCTCCCCTTTGGCATGACTAGTAAATGCCTGTTTTCTCATATCACTTAGTATTATTATCTTCTTAAAAAGAAAGCAGTACACAACAAATTGATTTTGTGGAGCTTCTCTAATCCATTCAGCAAGATCAAGATTGATTTTTTTTAATCCATCCAATCCATATAACTTATTTATTTTTAGCAGCTCCTTGATTTACAAATATTCTCTAATCTAGTTTGCATAAGCTAACATTTTTTCAAATAATAAACAAACCATTCAATAAGCTTGCGTGTGGTAGATTAAACACCACCACCTGCTTCTGCAGATTTAATGTTGCTAATTGTGCCAGAGAAATGTATTCTATTCTTTCATGCAGTTCTAGAGGCTTCTTGTAAGCTCATTAGATGCAATTCAGGAATCTCATGTAAAAAGAGCAACAGCCTCAAAAATCAAAACTGAAATAATCTATCCAGAAAAAAAAAAAAAAAAATGAGAGAAAGAAAAGTGGGAGTTTCTGCATTATACAGTTGTACACAACATCACTCATTTTTGGAAGAACTAAGATATTTTATTCTTGCAATCTTTGGAAATCAGCATTATTTAAGTGGGAAAAAATAGATAAGTAACTCAAAATTCACAGTATTTTTCTATTTTTTTAAAAAAAGATTTTTATACTCCAAATTCTCCTAGTATAGCAACCTTGATCAATACAAACATTTAATATTATGCATAGAAAATTAAATTGAATGAACAATAATTAGTTAAATAAAGCAATAGTAATAAAATTCTACTTTTTTTTGCCAAAAATTACTATGTAAAAATTTTATATGCTGTGATAAATTAAAACTCTTTGTAACTTTTGACTTAAGTTTTATATTGTAAACATATATCTGATTCTTTAAGGCATAACTAAATACGAATGAAAAAAGATTTTACAATTTATTGTAATAAAAGTAACTATTAAAATAATACTAGCCTTTAACTTACCAACCAACATGAAAAATTCCAAAATATTCGACTGAGAACCTTCTCCAGGATTCATCTAAAATTTTAATAGTGTTACATTTGTAAAACATTTCGACATATTTGATTTCTTATTTTAATTTTGATATTTTGAAAAAAAAATGATTAGTTCTCAAATATTATAAAAATTTTATCATGTGATTATTTTCTTATTTTTTGAAAAATAAGAATAAGAAACAGTATGGAACAGAACAGAAATAAAAGATTAATTTAATAAGATTAAGGAAATATAATTATATAAAATTATGAATAGTAACTACATTGTTAATAAATAATTCTTCTTATTATTTGAAACATAGGAATAGTTATTGTATGTCTTTATTATATTTTAAGAGATTTATTACATTATGAAGTTATTTTAAGCTTTTATTTAAAAATACAGTATTAAAACTAGAAGGAAATAATATGTCTAAATAATAACTGTAAAATGTTGTAAATATTATATGCCAAACATTTGATAACACAAATGTATAATTTTATATATAGTATTCATTGAAATATATAATTTCACTGAAAAGATTGAGGAACATATTATATTAAGGAAATGCTTTAACAGCCGAGAGTTAAAAAATAGTGATTGATCTATTAATTTCCCTTAAATTATGCAAGCATAATTTAAATTTTACAGTACTATGGATTATTTGAAGAATATTTCGGATAATAGTTGCTTTTGGAAGCTCTCATTATATAGGGATTTTTTACTTCTTCACACATCATAGATTCAATAGTGTTTTAAAATGCTGTGGTATATGAATATTTCATAATTCTTTCATTATGTAACACTTTATCCCACAAATATTAAATAAACTGTGAATAATTTAAATTGTATGTATACAAATACTGAATTGCTAAACAAATTGAAATCTGGTCATTCCCTGGAACTTAAAATGCAGGCAGAATATTATTCAGAAAAATTCTGTATTTTAAAGAAGAATTAAGAATTATAAATTAATATTCTTGCTTATTTATTTCGATTGGATAATTAAAATTATTCATCCTGTACATCTAGTGACATCCATGTTAATTAAGAAAGGGCATCACTAAGGTTAAATAAATTCAAATTTTGATTACTTTTATATTGTTCTTTATATGTTTCATCCCGTTTCTACAATTTCACATAAGTGTGACTAATAATGTATAGTAAAGGAATTGTTTCAAGTAACGAATTAGTTCAATTATGCAAGATTCATTTTGGTTAGAAAAAATACAAACATTTATTTACAATAATTTTTAAAGCATAAAATGAGGTGTGTAAAATATATATAATATTATTAATGATAATAACACTATCATTTTTAGCATTGTAAGAAAAACAATATTGCTACTCAATGTTAATAATAATAAATATAGGTATATGAAGACATTAACAACAAAAATCCATTTTAAACAAACGGAAAGTTTTTAAAAACAATTAACAAAGAAAATTAGCGAGGAATAATGTTACCATTTTAAAGAAGAGCAACCAAAATTAACAAGAGACCAAATATAAAGATTAATTTCTAATACAAAACTCTTTGCTCACTCCAAAAAAAGTTAACCAGCGCGAAAAATGTTTTGTTTAGATTCCTGTTGTTGCCAATATTTATCTCACAAAATAAAAGAAACAATATACAGATAAATTGAAATTAATTTGCCTTTAGTATACATCTTTTAAAAATATTTCTCAAATATTTACTGAAATAATTGCTTCTTGTCCCATTCCTTTAGACTCAAAATAGATATTAATTAAAAGGAAAGTTGCAGTACCTACGAAATTAACTATACATCACAACTCCGCAACAAGTCCTTCTCTCTGACGCTGTACGTAGAAGTAAATATTTACACATATTGAAAGCAGATTGTTAATTTCTCCCAATTTTGTATTGAAGACAAATTAAACTTCTGAGAAAAGTTTGGATTATGGCTAATTCGGATACTTCTCAGCTTCGGAGGAGAAATCGTGGAGCAAATCAAGAGGCAGTTTCTGTCAACACCAATGAGTGGAATGCTAATATACCGACCTATCCTTATAGGTCTGGAGCAGAATATGCTGCCGCTGTAAATCAGTGGCTTTGGCAGTGCTATAACTTGCAGTATCTAACAGCTTCTATTCCATATTTAATGTCTCAGTCAGCATGCCGTATTAATAATCCAGATGGGACCACTGATTTCAACAGAAACTTTCCAAATGCGTTCTTCCCTAATCAGAATATCTCTGCCCCGGAACCGGCACGACCCCGTGTTACCTTTCAAAACGTCCCGGAATCCGAATCTCAGCAGTCAGCTGGTATGTTTTCATTTCTGTATTATAAAGTATTTTTATTTATTTTAATTAATGTGTCTAACACATGCATTGTATCTTTCATTGTTTCAATTATTTAGATTTTCTGTAATTTCAGTTGAATGTTCTTAACATAAAAGGAAATTTGAAGTGTACATATTTTGAATTGTGTGTGCCGTTTTAAATTTGTTGATTTCAACTCTGAAGTATAAGCGTTCATAACTTTTGCTTGCTATAAAATTTTACATTGATGTGCAAAAAAAGGCTATTTTTTCCCTACCCTTAGGCAATGGCATGTTTATGTATTTTGACACCTCAGTAATACACACAATGAGATTTATCTTTTAGATTTCAACCCATTTTTAACAATAAGCATATTAAAGATTTGTTTTAATGAATACTTTTATATTAGTTATTTTGTGGAAATATATACTTTTTTAATTTTTATTATAAATATCATGGGAAAGATAAAATAAAAAACATCCTGAGAAAAGGAATAGTGATTATTAATTAATAATTTCCTTATTTAAAAATAATTTTACATAATTGTAAATAACTATAAACATATATAAATAACTTACCTAATTTTTACTGACTATAAAAATATTTAAATATGATTTTATAAATTTGCTAGATTTATTTGAAGGAATATAACACAAAATTGGACATATATTATAACTTATTAAGGAATAATCAATTTTCGAATAATGCTGTTATAGCCAATCTTTTGGGCATTTATAATAAAAAAATAAATAAATAGTCTAGTCATTTATAAATAAATAAATAGTCTAATATATTATCAAAAAATTATTACTTATACTTTAATTAATAATTTTAACAGCTTGATACATACACATTATAGTCCTAAAATATTTTGTAAGAAAAATTGCATCTTTTACAAATTTATATGTGTGACAGTTAGGCTGGTAGCATTTTTTATCGACCTTTTGTCACCCCCTCTTCAGTTTAGTTGACTTAGGCAGATGTCTAACTGGAAATTTGCCTTGATAAGGAAAAAGGATCTTCAGTCAATGACTGAAAGATTACTGAAGGTTGGTAGTTACAAAAAGATTGCCAAGGGGAAAGAACAGAATTTGTTGTCAAAGAGAATTTCCCTGTTTGTAAATTACTAAATTGTAAGTAAAATCCAGATTTGTCGAGAGACTTTTTAAATAATAATAAGAAAAGCATGTGTAGTTTCTTATTTAGTCTTTGATTAGTCTAAAGTTATTTAAAATGATTCTATCTATACTATCAATATTATGGTCAAAATGTCACAATAATAAAATGTAATATTACTCTTATTTTTTTAATGCCAAGAACATAGTTTAGTGATTTACAATAATTAAATTAATATTAATTAAACACATTTCTTATCACTGTATTTAAAATAATAACAGATCTGAATGGCCTTAATTTGGATTGTGATAACATTATAGTCTTACCACAGTGTTAATGCTAGAAGAATTAAGACAATTCTAAGATTATCCTCATGCTTTTTTAATGAGGCTTTTACAGGAAATACATATGTTATATTTGAAGGGTAGAAATTTACTGTACGGTCACCCTTGGTGAATTTTTCAAAATCCCGCCAAAAGTCGCCATTCTGGCGACTTCGAAGCGAGAACCAATGAAAACAGAGCATAAAATCCAAAGAACGAGGGAGCTCAAACAAAATCAGAATTATTCATGGCGACCTCCAAATTGATCCTGTTTCGGAATTTATCAAAAGAACATCAATTAAGTTCTTCGAAAAAATACCCCAGTAACGATTCGTAACGAGTTACTTCAATTACCTGTTTACGATCCTGCAAAGATAGATAATACCTACGTCAACTTTCCAGCCATTGAAAAGCTGAGAATCAACTAACTCTGTTACCAATCTGGCGTTTTAAATTTTCAAAATTATACCTGTTTAGGCCTTAGATAGCTACGATGTGCTACACACAATATTACCTGGAATTATGTATTTTTTCTAAACTAAGCAAATTACCCATTCCAGAATTAGAAGGCACGTGCAACGTAACTCCATTAAATTTCTCAATAGTCCCATAAATAGTATAAACCTATTATTTTAATTATCTTAATTATTTACCAATGAAAAAAAAAATGTTAATTACCATCTTTGACGTTAGAGTTTTATTGCGCTCGTCTAAACTAGTTCAATTAATTTTAATGTACCCCCAACTTACAAATTAAAGTATTATTCAAAATTATGATGTGGAGGTGCTCGTGACCACTTGGTTACACCACGGAACTCCGAAACATCACGACGTTGCCGTTGCCGTAAAACAAAATCAACCTCACCATATATCACGGAAATTCAAAATGGGGAATTCAATTTCTGGGGAAATTCAATTTTTTGGCAGGTTGCCAAAAAAAATTATTTATCGCCAACTTTTGAAAAATTCGCCAAGGGTGACCGGTAAGTAAATCTGATCCATTTGAAGCATTTTTTCCTTCTCGTATATTTACAGATTTTTATAATTCATTGTAGTCTTTTTCTGCTAAACTTATATGTTTGATCTCATAATCAATTTAATGATAATATTCTAATGAGGGTAGTTTTAGGATTATAGAAAGAAAAAAGATATCTTATTTTTATGAAAAAGGGGAAAGTGTTCCTTGTGCATGCACCAAAATACTCACTTTAAGAGAATATCTTGATATTTCGTTCATGTTCTGTTTCAAGACAAATAACATTATTTATAATCATTATGTATCAGTGAATTTATGTTCAAATAAAATCTCAATTAATATTAATTCAGTATTCATTTAAAATTACTTAAGCATTTCCTTTTAAATTCACTTTTCTGAAATTTTAGATACAATATGAAAATGATTACTTAAGTTATAAAAAATATTTTCTTCTGTTATTTCTATGTCTTCTAATTTTTGTTATTTCATATCGCAACAGATAAGGTTACAATTAGCTATTCATTAAAAAATATATCCTCTAAATTGAATATTAATGAAAATGCATGTTATCTTAAAACAAGAATTTTAGTATAAAAATAAAAGAAACATAAATTATCCCTTCTGTACAGATATGGTCTGATATTTAAATAACATCTACAATTATTTGTGACAGCTAGTCTATGAAGATATCTGGTAGTTTTAGATAATGATTTCTGAAGATCTAATTTACTGATTTTTGATCTGTGTAGGTATGTATTTAATCCAACAAATGATTGAATTGCCTTTTTCTGTATTTCATTTTTAACCTTAATAGAGCTACTTTATATTTATTAGTACATTATCTTAAAAATTGCATGTAATAATTTTGTTAGTTATGTATTACAGTGGCACCTGAAGCTGACTTAGTGATCTTGGAATTGCACTGAGATTATAAAATTTCATTATGCATAATGCAATAATCTAATATATATATTACTTTCCTGATATTTGAATTTGGGATAACTATGTTATGGAAGTACCCTTTAAAAAATAGATCAATTAAGGTTTCTTTGAAAACAGAAAGAAAAATTAAACTCATTTTCTGCTGTTTTTAAAATGTTATAATGCTGATCTCACTTAAATTTATTTTTCATTTTGAAAATTAAAAGGTTTAATCATTTCAAATTGTTGTAAATTTAGTAGTTGTAGTTAAAAAGTTGATTTACATGTTTTATTCCAATAAATAGAATAATATTACAAAATAAACATATGGAGGAAAAAATTATTAAACATATTTATAATACTATCTAATTGTGTGCAGTAGGCTTTTTATGTTAAGAATGGTGTATGTTTACATTATTGACCCAGAAAAAACCTTATTTTATTATTTATTACCTTATTCTTTTGAGGTGGGATAGTGACACCTTCTAGTTGCTCTCTTAATTAACATATGTTAATATTATTGATAAATTTTTGATTAAAACCCACCTTAACCTTTGTATTATACAATGTACACCATTCATATGATCGTATTAAAAAAAATTCAAATTTAATTAAGTGCATTGTACTTGGATATGTAAACATTATCTAAACATATTCATATCAGATATTTTTTCTCTTGTTACTAAATTTGAAGATCATTTTAAATTCATCTTTGCATCTTTTATTAATCATTCAAGAACTGAAATGTTTAGATCTTATATCTTTCAAGTTATAAAATTAACTTTAATTTTTGTTGTATTAAATTATATATTTAAGATCTAAAAATATTCGCAGATTTCTAAGAGAATATATATATATATATATAGAGAGAGAGAGAGAGAGAGAGAGAAAGAGAGATAGAAATTATTTTCTTTTGAAAGAAATATGGAAAATACTATTTCTGCCTCTTCTAGAGATTAAGAATACATTATGGGATTAATTTTTATGTGTACAAAAAAATTAATTTGAAATTATTTTATGAATTCTTTTTTATTCCTATAAATGCTTTCTTTTAGGTGTAGTTTATGTCTTACCATCTGTTTTTAAACGATTTGTGGCCGAAGTCATCGACTTCATTCTTCTTTTGATTATAAAAGTAATGCTAACTTACATTGCTGTGGACTTTTTTGATCTTGTGTAAGTATTAAATTTGTCATTGCTTCATTACACTTTTTATTCTTATCGAGAAATTTATATAAATTATTATTTTCTTTTCTTAATTTTTTCTACTTATCATATCTTATTTAGTTTCCAGTTATTTTTCAACCTTTTTTTTATGGTTCAATAATTAATTGTTTAGCCGTTAGAGATAAGCATTAGATTTAGTGATTGAAGAATTATATTTTTTGTTGTTTGAGTTCTTATAAATATAATTTAGGAAAAATTTGCTAAGTCCAAATATTACTATAGTCTCCAGTCTGTTAGTTGTATTAAATAAAATATTTTTGACTTACTTTTTTCCAAACAACAAAAACATAGAAAAAAATCATATTGAAGAAGTTTCAAAATTTTTAGGACAACCAATAATTGCTTTGTATAAATGCCATGTACCATTTGCAAAATTGGTCTTGATGTAATTAAAATGATCTAAAGTTATGAAGGATAGTGGTATTCTTTGGAATTTGGCCTATTTTAGTCACAGAAGTGTATACATTTTTTTGTTTAAATATTAGTATCTTACACTTAGTTTCAAAAAATTTTTAAAGACTTTTTTAGAAATTGATTTATTGATTCAAGCAGTACAAAACATAGCTTTTTATATTATAAAGATAATTTTCCTAATTGAAAATATTTGTTATCTATATCAATTTAAAAATTAGCTGTCAAATTATGATTGGAGTGTAATTAATATTACTTTTATAATTCCACTAATATATAATAGTAATTACAAGGAAAAATTCTATGCCCTTTGCATTAAAAATTAAAGAAAGAAAGGATTAGGATTCTTAAATCTGAACCTTTAATTTAATTCCTTATATTTCAAAAGTAAGTGGAAAACTTCTAAAAAGCTATTTAAAATTCTTTAATTTTAAATGTAATAGTTTTAATCTGCATAAATAAGCATTGACTTTTTTTTTCCCAACTCACTGGGCTTCTCATCAAATATTATTGAAAAAACAGGATTATGACTTCATTGAAATATTGGTAGTAAATTCTAAATGTTATGTTTTTTTAAAAAAATATTTATTGATAGAAGTATTGGTTTTGCTTGATTTTTTCTATTTTCTCTTTTATGTTATTCTATATCAATATAGAAATAAGAATTAATTATGATAATTTCCTAATTAATTACTAAATTGTTATTTTTTAAACAAGACATTTTTTGTATATAGATATATATATAAGATTATATATATAGGTTGGTCGTATATATATATATATATAATATAAATTTATATGTATTTATTAATAGTAGACATTGTTACAAAAAACATTCAAAAAACAGAAATCCAGTGCAGTGGTGAGCTGAATCCTATTAGCTCAATAACATATGACTTTATTTATACAGCATTGGCCTTTACCTGCGGTTTAGCATCCATCGAAATTTTGATGTGTATTTATGAGAACTGGCGGTCTGATCACAATTTAAAATGTCATCAAACCGTATAATTAAAAGCACAGTTAAAAAAAATGGTCGCCAAATTTTAGCGGAATGACCGAATGCAGCTCGAATGGCAGCAATAGCGTTTCCAATCATAAGGTTTCGATGAACCCTGCAGCAAATTAACGGAAATATAGAAAAAAAATCAATAAATGCAGAAACAATAAATCCACGCATTTTTTAAAAATAATAATTAAAGTAGGCGAAATGATACATGCAGCGGGGGAGGGGGATCAAGGGAAATGAACAAGAAAGATCGAATTACAATAACGACAAAAAAAGAAGTGGCTATGTAAACAAAACAAAGCATTGCTAAAAAATGATCAACCTCGCGAAGCTCCAAACGGTTATATATCAAAGCCTAACCCACACAACTAAGGTAAAAACAATTTATTTACAGTATATACCTGAAATAAAATAAAACAGCAAACCAATTATTCAAAATCGTTTTGCTGATTAGTCTAGCCAAAACAAAATTTAGTCAAAAAACACTGCAAATGCCAATTCAACGCCAATTGGGGCAACGAACATTCCTGAATTTTCTACATAAGGATCGATTAACTAACAATGTTTAATTTTAAATCCATTAAACTCTTAAATAAACAGAATATTTTGAAATTACCAGTCGAAAGCATATTAAGCCTTACTTATTTGGTGGTGGGGGGGAAATGAAAATTTTTGGCGGGACCGTTAGTTTATAATTAATAAAAAATTAACCACTCAAATACCTGGAATAAATTTTAGCCTGTGTTCTATTCTAGACTATAAACTATCTCTGTGCTTATTTTCATTCAATTTCGTTCAGCTTTTCTATCATGACTGACTAACATCATCCATCCATGTAAGCTTTCATATTTATAATAGTAGTATAGATGAATATATAAATAACAAAACATAGCTTAAGCATACAGAAGAACAACAAACACTTACAGTAGATAGCAGCACACAAGTAACAAGGTTGTAAATAACCATAAAAGCACTAAATTTGCTGAGAGAACTCCTACCATCTCACCTATTTCAGACTTCTTCTTTACAGCCGACCACCCCGCCACCGATGAACGTAGCAGTATCGACAGGATTTGTTGTGGCCGACTGTGGACTGTAGCAAAGTCCATCCTCGAATCTGTCAAAGTGATATTCTCTTCCAGATAAATGACCTCAAAGTGGTCAAATACTGGCCACCTCCTCCTCTACAAATTTTCAGGCAGTTGGCAAAAAACTGACAATTTTAGACATCATGTCTTTCAGAGTTCTAAGATTATTTGGTACCATGAGTACTGAACTCAAGTCATTATTTTCAACCTGCAGTTGTTTTCTATGACCTATTTTAGACTGTACAATTGATTAATTCAATTCAGACTCGCTCGCTATTCAATGATGCCTGCCACAATGTTTGACTAGATTTAGCTCTATTATTTTTTTGCAATGATTTTTTTTGACAGGCAGAAAATTTTTCATTATAACTCCAAAAAGCATAATTCTTATCCTAATCAACCAAAATTATCCAAATTCCTGTAGCTTTTGGAATCTTCAATTTTATCTCCAAGGCCGAATCTGCATTGAAACCAGTAAGATGGCGGAATTAGTAAATCTGCCATCTGATCAGCATCCATCAGAGCTATCTGTAAAACTGTTTACCTTGCGATAGAACTAACTGTGCCAGGAAGTAGCATTACAAATTCATAACAATATATGCTACTCCCTTGAGTATCCGATTCACAATTGCCCTGCCTGGTTAATCAAAAACTAAAGACCATACCAACTGTATGTACCTTATTTTAGAATTTCCTATTCAAATCTGTTTATCGTTTATTAGTAAAAAATAAAATAAATTTGAGCCAGTTTTCTTAAGAATTAGGCCTATGATTGATATTCCGGTTTTGCTTATGTTTCTAGCATTTAAGTTAGGCACTACAGAATTTATAATGTAATGTAAACAGTTTATATCCTTTAACATATTTTTTTTTCTAAAATTCTTGCAGTATAATATATTTTAAATTCTCCCAGTATATTATATGAACTACCAGAACCAAAACCTCTATTTTGACACATTACTGGCAATTGTTTCTATGAATCACCTGGCCGCATTCACATTCTACATGAGTTGAGATAGATAAAGGGCTTAGTACTCTATAAGAAGTGACATAATATATATTATATATTTCGTCACTTAAATATATATTATATATTTTGTCACTTGAATATATATTTTGTCACTTAAATATATATTATATATTTTATCATTTAAATATATATTATATATTTTATCATTTAAATATATATTATATATTTTGTCACTTAAATGTATATTATTTTGTCTCTTCAATGTATATTATGTATTTTATCACTTAAATGTATATTATATATTTTATCACAAATATTTATTATATATTTTGTCACTTAAATATATATTATACATTTTTTCACTTAAATATATATTATATATTTTGTTACTTAAATATAGATTATATATTTTGTCATTTAAATATTTATTATATATTTTGTCACTTAAATATATATTATATATTTTATCGCTTAAATACTTATATATTTTGTCACTTTAATATATATTATACATTTTGTCACTTAAATTTATATTATTTTGTCACTTAAATATATATTATATATTTTGTCACTACTTATTGAGTACTGTGAGAATTTCAAGTGAGTATACTGTAAAAATTTTATCTTCTGGTGTTGGTAGGAAAAAAAAATTCATAGAACTCCAAACATTCTTTTTTTTTATCTGGTCTGTTTTTCCCCCAAGTTAGGCTAGATACTCGGGATTTTGCTGTAATTCTTGAATGAATAAAATTATAAAAAGTGTTATCATTTTGAAATTGCTCTTGTATTAAAAACAATAAGTTTAATTCAATAATTAAAAATTGAATATGTGTTATTTATATTAAACCTTTTTTAGATTTTTCTCTTTTTCTAGCAACTTGGATAAATATGACTTCGACTTGATCAGGAATGATCAATTGGATTATCAAATTGCAATGGAGGTGACATCTGAAATTGTAACTCTGGAAATCGTACACAGATCTATAGTTTGTGTTTTTGAAGTAAGTGTACTTAAACATATTTTATACAAATTGCAATACATGTATTGAAAAAAGGGTTAATTTTTGCTACTTTATAAGATTTTATCGTTTTTGAACATTTTTTAAATCTAAAAAGCACTCACACACACACATACATTTGGTTTTTGAAATCATTTTATTTTTCATATTATTCCCGTTGGAATCTCAGTGTGTTGTCAGCATAAGGGTCTCAACATTAATTAAAATTTATCACATTGAAGATGGATACTTCTCTTTCATGTTAGATGATAGTTATCAACAAATATAAATGTTATTTTGAAATTCATTCTTTTTGTTGTTGATGGTGTTCATTTTATTTTTCTGTTAGCCATATAATTGTTAAATTAATTAGTAACTGCATAAAATAAGCAAGCTGAAAGCACATATTCAATTTAAAGTCAGTATGTTTTTGTTTCACTTGGAAAATTTGACATTCATTTTGGCTTTTGTCAAGTTTATAAAACAAAAGAAAAAAGAAAAAAAAATTACCAAAATTTTACAAATAAAAACAATCTTTTTTTTTCTCGCTTGAGAGTGGATAAAAAAAATGTTTAAATTTTCAAAAACTTAAACTTTAATTTATGAATAATTTAATCTAAAAATGCAACAAATCCGTAATGATGAAGGATAAAATTTCCTTATATTCTTCTATGATGCATGAAATTATTCGTAAAACACCCTAAAGATTTGAAGGGAAAAGGAATGTATGATATAAAGGGTGGTCATAATTAAACAGACAGTGCTCGCAGTGTTCTGTAGCGCGATCTATTTGCGAGAATGACACCACATTTTGTAGGAAGATTAAGCAAGACGGGGGGACAAAGGATCCCCCCCAAAAAAGTTCCCAAAGTCACCGTTAGGGGAATATGGCGCTGTGTAATAGAAAATAGAGCGTTAACAAATGCAAATCAATGCGGAAATGAAATTACCTTTTATTTTGCGCATTCAAATCGTGTTCAGTGTGGCTATCGTGTTTGTGGACCACATATTGCATTCTGTGCACAGTATTCACAACATGTCTGCAGGAATCTCCCGTACAGTCCGTGATAAGTTATCCTTCAACTTAGCCAGGTCCTGGACAACTCCTTGATAGAACTTGGACTTAAGGTAACTTCTTCTTTTGCTCAGCGTTCTCTGTTACCCAGTAAGTAAAATTGCAGATAAAGAGACTTTATCGGTGTTTAAGTAAATTTTTCGCTTTTTAAAAAGAGTTGCCATATTGCACTTGAACAAAATCAGCAAACGTGCAAAATAAAAAGTACTTTTATTTTCGTATTGATTTGCATTTGTTAACATTTTATTTTCTATTATACAGCGCCACATATTCCCCTAGCGGTGACTTTTGGAGCTTTTTTTTGCGAAATACTTTGTTTCCCGTCTTGTTTAATCTTCTTACAAAATGTGGCGTCATTCTCGCAAATAGATCGCGCTACAGAACACTGCGAGCACTGTCAGTTTAATTATGACCACCCTTTATATTTCTAACAAAATAAAAATAATTAAAATAAAATAATCATATTAGTCTTAGAAGTTTTAATTTATAAGTTTTTAAAAGAGAAAAAAAAGGCTGCTTCTATAAATGCACCTTTGCTTTCCAATTTTTAAAAAAATCTGATGGCTTTTTTTAAAGAATCTAAAATTTATTGCAATTTATAGATTCAGTAAAAAGGAAAAAAAATGTCTAAAGAGGAATTTTCATGCCATTTAAATAAAAGTGAATAAGTTCATTAAAACTTGATTTTCCTTAACATAATTCTGCTTCGGATCACCAAGTTCGCTTGTAGTGAATGTATGACGTGAAGACAATTGGCAGACTTCAGGAGAAAACAATAGCAAAGTTTATTTGACACAAAGACAACGAAAACACAGGTTACAAATATTTATATCCGAGACGAAACACACAAGGGCACACTAGTTACACAACAGTTAGTGGCCCACAAGTAGAAATAGATCACTGTACTCAAAGCAGCCAAACAGAATCTAGCAGGTGAGGGGATCCTCGAAGCTTCACTCTATGGTTTCTCCAAAAAGCTGAAGTTCTCACTCTCTCCTCTCATTAGCTACCGACTTTACATCATGACTTGCTACTCCACTTGCTGCTTCCCCAGTTGACAACAATACTCGGCATACAGCAGTTCAACACTCGCTTGAGCTCTACACAACACTTGCACTTAACACATTCGCTGCCGCTGGCGCGTCAGCATGCCGCTATCTCCCATGCCGGTGACGCTCTGGGGCGACAATCGAGTATGATAAGTAAACTGCTTTAGTTTTAGTTCGGATTTGGAGGTTAAACGATGAGATTTTTGTGGCACGTTAGTGAAGTATTATTTTTACTAAACACGAAAATAAAAGGTTTTTCTTTTTTCTGGCTTTACTATTAAAATATTAGGAACGTTTTTAATCATTAAAACACTTTTTTTAAATTTGGCTTCTGAGGATGGATATATAAATTTTGGCGGCAGCAAATGTGTTAACATTGCTTCGCAATTATTCAACAATTCAAACTACACTTTAATTCAATTCACTCTGCAGCGCGTATGAGGTTCTTTTAACGAGGCGCCTAGCCCCGGCAGGGGCTTATCCTCGAACATGGGAGATGCTACATGTTCCATGGCAAACAGTAGACTAGCTTAGACTTGAGAGGTGCATAGAGATACCCACAAGGGAAGAAGGCGTGGTGAGGAAGAGAGCTACTTGGCTATTGGCTGGCGGTTAGGTTAGGATTTGACTATAAAAGATCTAGACAGTAAAAAAAATTTCGGACCTGTTTTTTGATTAAGTGAACCAAAAAGAATGAAGAGTTTTTTCCAGAGGGTCAGTTGCAGACCATTTCACTGATAGCATTTTTTAGATTTGGTAAGACTTGGAATAGCATTTTGATTTCGATTAGGAGGTCAAACATAGCTGAAATATCACAGTCGGGGCTTTTAGAATTATTTGTAGTGGAGGGATCTTTATTTGGCTTCTCTGGTTGTTGAGGTAGATTTGATTTGAGCATGCTGGTGGATGAATGGTTAGGTTTAACAAAATTAGAGTTGAAATAATTATTTCTGTTATCTTGTGGAGATGGTACTTCGGGGAATTTTGGAAGCCTCGATATGCTGCTGTATGTCCTGACTGGTTGCAATAAATACAAGTCGGGTTATCAATTTTTTTCCCTCTGGGGACAGTTTCTCGTTTGGTGGTCTTGATTACATTTAAGGCACGGGCCTTAAGGGTGCCGAGACATGGCCGAGCAGATTAAGTTAAAACATTGAACGATTATATTACGTCCCCTGTAACGCTCAACTGTGATTTTTAAGTAGCCAATATCAGTTAAATTGTATATATCATCTGTTAAATTCATTTCACCCCGCAGCTTGAGCTACCGGCCTTTTATAGATCCCGGAGGCCAACTGAGAATCTTTTGGGCCAATGAGAGCGCATCTTAGTTTGTATTGGAAGTGTCTTTGGAATTCTTAAGTTTCTATCAATATCCATTTTGTAGCCGAATTCGTCGCCAAGTTTGTCACCAAACCACCCGCTCAGCACGCAGCAGGGCTGAGTGTAAAACGGTCTTTCTTACGATGACATAATACGTCCTGGGAAGCAAAATTACAGGTTTTTAACAACTCATTAAAAAACTTAAGACGAAGTAGCTAAATCCCAAGGAAGTGAAAATAATTTATTAAAATTAACTGCGTAAATCTAAACGAAATGTAATTTAAGTAAATATTTTTGATATAGGGAATTTTTTAAAGAATTGTTTGTCTTTTCCATTGTGAGAAAAGAATAATCACAAAAGAATATTGATTTCCACAACGACTGCAATAAATCTCCAATTCACGTAAAAAACAAAGCAGCCAAAAGTAGCCAAACTAAGAGCAACCATACACTCTTTCACTTTGGATTTGCATTTATGATGGTGCATAATTCTAGCTTGGTGTCATTTTAGTATAGGTCTGTGGAAATCAAGATGTATCAAAAACCCATGCCACAATTCTGAACCTATACCACAATCTCTGATGAAAAAAATTAATAAGATTCAATGATAATTGTGATCTAGAAAAATCCGAGATTCTGGAGATTTTGCATTCTAAAATCCATAATTTCTGGACTTATTAAATGTGAAAAATCTTTCTCAAATTTTGCTTTACCACAAAAATACCATATATAGATTAATGGCAATCATTTAATTGAGTACAGATAATCCTTGAACAAGTTAAGAAAGATTGGTTATTTTCAATAACAATAATTAAGCCTCTCTTTTTTTGCTTAAAAATTTAAGAAAAATTACTGAAAAATATTTTACGAATTTTTTAATGAATAATAAACTTTTTGCCAATATTTTTTATGGGCATTCTATGCAATTAAATACCTTCAATAGCAAATAATAATTGTACATATCTAATACTTAATAATATATGAAATGATACTGTCTACATCAAAATCTCCCTTATCATATTGAAATTTTAACAATTGATAAAATATGATAGCATTTACTTTCTTGAATAATCTCTCAACCAAAGAAAAAAAAGTTGAAATTTATAATTATTTTTTTCAATATTAAAGAATTAAAATCAAAACTACTTTAGGAACTGTTAAAAAAATTGCTTGAAAACCAAAACTTTTCTAAAGACTTTTTTTATTTCACCAATTTTTTATTCACACTTCAAAATAATTGTGTAATCATCAAAAAACAGGCATTATCTTAACCATTTCACTTCTAACCGATTCTGGCGAGAACGTTCGAAAACTGTGGGACATATTTTGAGCTGATGTTGTCAAATAAAACACTCTCATTTAGACAAATATCAATCAATTTTGATAATTTCATATTATAAAGAAGCAATATTAATTGCGAATGTGAATAAGAAAAAAAAATTATATGTTGTTTTCGAAAACACATTTGTCAGAGAAACATTTGTAAAAGTTGGTGTTTCTTCTGTTTCTGAAGATGAAGATGAGATTGAAGACGCACTTTCAATCTTCAGTCTTTTTCTTCGACGAATTATTATAATGCTATCACCACCACTGGTGTCTCTTCTTTTATCATCTTCAGAACCATTACAGGCGAATCAATGTCCGAAACAAGAGCCTGTGACATGGCTATTTTTTAAAAATAATATATAAAAATGGCAAAAAGTTATTTTCGAATGCACTCATGTTACAAAGTACAGATGAAGTCAGACTACGTTCACACCCACAGAACAACAAAGATACACTGAAACTCACAGCACTTTTGCACTGCTTAGCAGTCAAACGGTTAATATTCTGATTTAATGGAAACAGCATTGAACTTTTACAACATGATTCTAAATTTTTGATATATTATCATAATGATTCCTGTTTTTGTTGTCAGCTAATAATTTCGATTTCTGATGCTTTGAACTGAATGTAATCAATATCTATTTTTCTTTAGGCTTTATTCACCCAAAGAAAAAACGCTGCAACACCTGGCAAAACAATTATGAGATTACGTGTAGTTACTTGTGAAGCGGTTGATGAACTGGATCCCCAAACTGTTAGAGTTTATCCTGCTGGTGATCTTGGATTTGGATGGTGGGCATATTTTGAAAATTTTAATTATTATAAAGCAAGTCATGAGTATTGTAGCAGTATAAAAATTATGATTGTTATTAGGGTCAAATTAAACTTTCTAGTGCCTCGCAGACAATAATTCTCAGGCCCCATTTTCCACCAAACTTTCAAAAACAAATATTGATTTTCATTTTTATGTAGCAAATTTTAATAAACAGAAATAGCGAAACTCTTAATTATAATTTACTTTCTAAGAAATTAGTTTTAATTTATTTTTTGTTAAAAAAGGTGGCCAAAATTTTTAAGTAATTTTAATGACAAAATGAATTTTTCAATGTTTTGTGCCCCTTTTTTTTAAGTAAAAAGAAATGACAAAATTCTTTTTTAGTATTATTTAAGTAATATTTAATATTAGAATAAAAAATTTCTAAAATGCACTTTTTTCTTTTATTTTTCTTTCTTTCTTCCTTTTTTGAAATTATAAAATTTTGCATATTGCAAAAAGTTTGTAAAATTTGATTTTGGGACTTTTATGTATCTTCACATTTTAGAGTTCCTTAAACCTAAAAGAAAAGTAAAAGTTAATATTTATTTAAAAATTATTTAAATGAACCCAAATTTTCAGTTTTAAATAACTAATTCTAAGAAATTGGTACCATTTTTACTGTTGAAAAGATAATTGTTTTAATCTCTTGTATATTAAAAAAAAAAATAAGTGGAAAGTTAATATCCATTTTAAAATGCATGATCTAGAGATGTTTTTAAATTAAAAGTTTAACTATGAAAAATAATTTGAATTTTTTACTCAATAGAATTGTTTTGAACTTCAAACAATGAGAAAGTTTGTTCCAAATTATATTTTATAGAAAATTTTGTTTAAATGAAATATTAATCTGCTTGATTATGAAGCCAGTATAATTTGGAAGGTGACTTAGAATTTAAAGAGAATGTGTAAATTTTTTGTATTTAGTAATTCTTTAAATAATTTATTCTAAAAATAATTAATAATTCTTTTAATAAATTATTTCTTAAAAACATCAAAATTTCAAAATAAACAGAAAACATTTTAGAAATATTGTCTGTTGAATTGATTTTCTATAGAAAGTCACTGACATTTTTCTTTGTTATTATGATAGATGTTTTTAATTGATTTTTTTTCTAATCTATTCTGTTTACCTTTTTAGGGCACTTGTGCGTTCATTCATCAAAAACTTCTCATATGCATTCATTTTTTTTCTCTAATCTATTCTGTTTATCTTTTTAGGGCACTTGTGCGTTCATTCATCAAAAACTTCTCATATGCATTCATTTTTTTTTCTAATCTATTCTGTTTATCTTTTTAGGGAACTTGTGCATTCATTCATCAAAAACTTCTCATATGCATTCATTTTTTTTTCTAATCTATTCTGTTTATCTTTTCAGGGCACTTGTGCGTTCATTCATTAAAAACTTCTCATATGCATTCATTTTTCCTACATGCTGTACCATGTATTTTTTCCAACACAACAGAACAGCATATGATCACATCTGTGGAAGCATAGTTGTTGAACTGCCAAGACCGAGAAGACACAGACGTTAAGAGCTCTGTTTATTTTTAAAATTTGATTTTATACTATTTTTTGATTAATTTAATTTGTTCATTCGTTAAGGCTTAGCACAAAATTGTGACTAGGAAGCCTTCATAAACTTGAGTTTTATTACTTTTTACTGTTAACATCCTTTTGAAGAATTAGATCTTTATTATTAAGTGAGAAATCTGACGTCGATTTCAGCATACAGTTTTTCCAGTTTATTTTGTACTTATGAATGAAAGCAGTGGAAATGTTTTCTAAATATTAGATTTTATTTTATTTATTAAATAAAATTGGATGGAGACTACATACATCTCCTTTTCTCTTGTAAATAATTTTTCTCGTTGAATATTTTTTGGTTTAAAAGGATGTTAACATCTCTTCCCAATTTTATGTTGCAATATTCTTCATAATCTTGTTGTTGTGAATGTGTTGTGAATTGTGTCAATATGAAATTACTGTCACATAGATAGAACATAAATTTCAGAGAGAAATGTTTGTTTAATGTTTGCCTCCTAATATCATAAGTTTTCAATGATATTATATAATGTATTGGTATTCTTAAATATTACTTCACACATTTTGTATAGTGAAGAGCTGTGATTGCTAATTGATTTAATATCATTGTAAATAAAATAAAATTAACCATCATAATTTTTTATAAATGCTAAATTTTAGAGATCTGTATAAATTTTTCAGAAATCAGTAGAAAATCATATTCAGTAAAATATAATCTCTTAATTAAATATTTTTATGGATACTAATCAAATTGTTTCATCTTATATATTATAATGAAATGTTTACATTTAAGTGCAATAATTATTTATATTTTTTAATATCATATTAATTTTTTTAATTGTATCAAAAACAATTGAGTTTCGAACAATTTCAGTTTAGTGTATATTGCCATTAAAAAATTGCACAAGAGATCTGATCTGTTGTTATTTAGTGGTCCAAGTGTTGTTTGATGTTTGAAAAATATCAATGTGTGAATTTTGTATATGTATATATATATATGTAAATAACCAATTGGATTTATATTCTATTTATACTGTATTATTTTGCTGTTAATATTTGTTTCATATGAATTCCTGGTATGTAAACTATCGTTGAATTTTTTCCTGCATGATGTATGAAAAAATTCTTTCATGCTGTATTAAGTAGTTCCAGAACTGTGTTGTTTTGTACTATATGTTTTAATGAATCATACATATGTGTCGTTCTATAGATTTTAATTGCTATATTGCCAAAATTTGGAATTTCAATGGTTTAATGTTCAATTGGCATTTATTGATTAAATACATTTTGAAAAATGCATTGTGAGCTATTTATTTGTTACAGTATATCTTTCTGTCTTATTTTTTTTATTTAACCTTAGAAGAACCTTATTTCTCAAAACATTGATGCACACTTATTCATATAAAAATAATATAATGTACTTTGGAACTTTCATTAAATCAAAAACTTTTATATACCAAGGATTTCTTTTGGTACTTTCAATGAAAAACAATTACTGTGCAACATATAATATTCTTACATAGAAAATCATAATTAAAGAAAAGCGTCAGTGGATATTAGACAATTAATAATATAAATTAAGTAAGAACAAAACTGTTTCATAGTTTCTTACGACATAGAAATTCTTTGCAGATCAAAGAAAAAAGTACATTGACAAAAAATTAGAGAGCAAAATTGTAAAAAATCCAGTGGCTACAAACAAATTTTAAGTAAATAAATAAAATTACTGATAAAAGCATTAAAACTATACACATGCTAATATATATATGTGTGTGTATATATATATATAATATTGTTACGTTTTTAGTGTAGTGGGTTTGGATTGTATGAACTTTACTTGAATACAGAACAAAGAAATTTATTTACAGGATGGCTTGATATGGTAAAACTTCAGATAAACAAAATCCAGCAGTCAAAAGTCACTAACAGCGTAAATACAAGCCTTGCACACAATAAAATCAGACTGCAAAACAGCCATCATATAGTACAGTATACAGTACACACAGAGAGCTCAATTATACAACATTAACAGCAAACGTAAACACAGCTGACTAATAACAAGCGAGAAAAGGAATCTGCTAGTCCAACTAATTGCTCTGACAAGAGGAATTCTGTCAAGTTCCGGCAACCCGTCCCTTATATAGCCGAGCATGCGGAAACACTCAGAGCTTCATGAATGATCCAGTGGCTACCAGACTTTTCTCTCTCTCTCTCTCTATATATATATATATATAATCTTGTTCCAATTATTTTCAATCGTTAATCAAATATTTTTCATTCATCCAATCAAGTTCAAGTAAATGTTTTTAAACTTTTAATGGATGACATTTGATGTTAATACAGTTGTTTCGAATCTGAATTCATTAATGTTTTATTAATTAATTCAAAACTAACTTTCTCTCCAAAAATCTTCAAAATGAGTTACGAATTGAGTTTGTTTTTTCCACACGCTAATGAGGTTTTGCTTAACATGTTTTCGGCCAATTATTTCAAACGATTCTGTAATTTTCTTATTTGATGCTTTTAAAATTAGATTGTTAATGAATCGATTTTTGGGATTCATTTTGAAGTACTTTCGAATTAAAACAATACAAAATAAAAGAAATTAGTAATTTCTGACGTGTATTGCTTTACCCCGACTGGCGTAGAAAATTCGCATTTTGCGTTGCCACAATTGGCTTTGATTCTTAAACTGGCGTTGAGAATGCAATGCTAGTATAACTTTTGATCAAATATTTATAGTAATTTTCATCGTTAAGCCAGTATGTCTGGCTGGTAGAGCGTTGGATTCGCATCCTTGGACTGTGATGTCGAACTTGCCAGCAGAAGACTCCGCGTTTGAGGTGGGCAATAAATCTGTTGTGTTCACGAAGTCCACCATGTGAAAACTAATACCACTGGTAGTACTGGGTCACAGGTGAACTTTCTGCGTTCCAGATCCAAATTATGATTTGTGGATGAATGAATTAAATGCATGAATGAAGTCCACCACGTAAAAAGGGTTTGTGTCGGATGTGAGCTAGAAGTCAGATTGCTGCCTTCGGGTGCTCAGAAGCTACTGCACTCTTCCTTCCGTTGTAAAGCGAAACACGAGAACAACAACAACAGTTGTAATTATTTAATAAAAAGTCACCAAAATAAAAATTTTCCTAATAGCCCAAATAAAAATAGATTTTTTTTTAAAAAAAATGTTTTTATATTACTTGTTTTAGAGCTAACTTAAAAATTAAAATTATAACTTAAACCTTGAAACGATTAATTAAAATTTTAAACCTAAAAATATTGTGCTAAGTGGGTTAATGAGACCAAGGTTCAAAAAATTATTTAATTGAAATATTTAACAACCACTTATCGCGGAGAACCAATTGGTTGGTAAAGGTGACTAGTTAAAAAGCAGAAACCAAATTTGACAGTTAAATTGATATTATTGATAATACTCTTTGAGTATCTTCGAATCCTATAATGATCTCAGTTTTGATTTTAAAAGTTAAAAAATAATTATTGTTAAAAATTAAAATGCTACTTTAACGGAAAGAGTTACAGATAATTTATAATTTCGAAATTCCAAGTGAAGCAATTTATTTTTGAATATTACTTTTTATTGTATTTGTAACCGATTCCAGTCTTCTATGGGCCCTTTTACCTTCCAAACTTTCACAAACAATAAAAAAAAATGAAATCTTCGATCGTAAATTTTAAGTTATCATGTGATATCATTTTTATTTTTAAGTCTTGATTTATCTTAATTAATTTAAGTCATTGACATCATTTAAGTCATCATTAAATCATTAAAAAATGCACAACTAAAATTTAAAAATAATTTTAAACAAAGTAATAAAAAAAAGAATCGGCAAATTTTAAATGAAATCTGAATAATATTTGATCATAACATAAAATCTTTTAAAATTATAAAACATTTTTTTTTAAATAAAATAATATAATTTTAATCTTGAAATTGATAATTCATTACAAATATTACTGGATTAAGGCTCCAAAATTGATTTACGTAGTTTTTGATTTCGATTTTTATATATACTTTTGCTCAGCCATGTATAGTTAGTTATACGAAAGCACAAAACTAAATAACATTCAAAATACTCCAAAAATTATTGAGGCCTAGAAAATGCGATTCAACTCTCCCAAAGTTGTGTAACTTCTAGGCAGCTGCCTGCTTTGATGTTTGATAATCCTATCCTTATAATTTACCAAATTATAGTTAATTTTTTGAAGTTAACGTGTTAATTATTTCGATTTTCCGATATTTAAATTAGATTGTCTCTTTCAATTAATTTTTTTTAATTTTTTAAATATTCTAAAATATTTTTTAATATTTTTTTTCAAAACAAGAAAATCAAGACATTTTAAATTCATATGATCGATGAACATCACTTACAACTTGTAATTAAAAATAATATTGCTTCAATGCCAAACATAAAACTTATCGATTGGTGTCAAAAATGAACCATTAAAGGCAATTTAAATTTAATCAAATGTCCGCTGTCGTTTTCTGGAGGAAAAAAATGCATGTGTCAGAAGCAAGCATATTGAAATTTTGCTAGTGACTAATATCTTATTAGATCCGTTACTTAAAATAAATTAATGGACCATCTGTTGGTAATTAAAACCGCGTTGTTCTACATAATTAATGGATGAATAACATTCATCTTGGTTTCGCAAAATGACTAAAAATCAAATGAAGTTACTAAAATATTGGTTAATTCATAAAACTTTTTTTAAAGACTTTTTTTTTTTGTATATGGATTTTTTTCGGATATAAAATGCAGAGGAGTTATTGCAGTTGTCAAAAAATCCGAATTACAAATTTTGACTGATCTCCGTATTTTAGACATAATGGAGGTCGATAAACACATTTTTGATATTATTTTTATTTGTCCGTTTGTTTGTTTATCTCTGAACACAGTCTAAAACACTCTTTTGAACTAGATAAATGAAATTTGGTATATAGACATACGATAGTCTTGTAGATCCCTATCAAACTTTTAATTCGCATCCCTTGGGCTGCGAGTTTGAGCCCGCCAGCCACAGACTTTCCGTGTGTGCGAGGTGGCTGACGCGCATTAAATCTGTCGGGGTCACGAAGTCCACCAAATCGAAAGTATTACCACTGTAAATTTGGTATACAAATGTAGGAAAATTTTGTAGATGTCTATCAATTTTTTAATTCGTAAGTCGACAGTAATATCACTAGGAGTATTGGGTCAAAGATTATCGTTCTTTGTTCCAGGTCTAAATTACGATATGGGGATGAATGAATGAAGACCCCCCTGTAAAAAGGGTTTGTGACGTGTGTGAGCTAGAAGTCAGACTTCTGCCCTCGGGCGGGGCCGCCGAGAGGAGTCTTATCTTATCGCTGTCTTCGTTCTCGGAGGCCCCGCCTCAAGTGCTCAGGGATCCATATACTTAGAAACTACTGTACTCCTTATTCCGTTGTAAAACGGAACACGAGAACAAAAGTTACCTAAAAATAAAAAATCGTTTAGCAACGATAACTTCCAAAAATATTATAGTACAAAAATTGTTTTTGCATTATCTTAAAATTATCTTCATTATCTTCTTTCAATAGTACAATTTTTTTGCCGTATA
>JAOUZG010000678.1:1376014-1396317 GCA_026289955.1 Argiope argentata | reverse complement strand
ACACACACACACACACACACACACACACACACACACACACACACACAGTATGTAATGATAATATTTCAAAACTTTATTTGCCTGCTAAAAAAAATTGAAAATGAGAGTTTTGGATCTCGACCGATTTTGGGATGACAATAACAGGCTATGATCATAGTTCTATATCAAACCTTTAAAAGCATCTGCTGTCAAAGAAAGCATACATAACAATAAATCAATACTGGTAACAACAGGTCAACCTTTTTTAAAAAAGCACCTGCTTTCAAAGAAGCATGCATGTAGTTGTTGTTACTTATGGCACTTGCCATGGACAAACTCCGCTGCTACATCAGCAGATTTTAAGCCGAAGAATGAGCGTCTCTTGTTTCAAGTAACGCCAACAAGGACCAAGAGTACGACTTTAGCTACACACTCAACACATTCGCTTGCACAGCCCCTTATTACAGGGAGGCATATTCACAAATAGCACACAGAAGAACAACCATGCCCTAACAGGGTCTTGAACCCGAGACTCCCAGAACACGAGGAAGACGCGTACCTCTGCGCCAGAAAGCCGGCTGACATAAACATAATGTAAGCATATCATACATAATGATAATAATGGGAAGAAGGCAATACTGGTAAAAACAAGCTCTTCAACCGATAATTTTCGGCGGCCCATGATCTTTATTTTCAGCCTGTAAATTTTGGAAACATCTAAACCTCCGAACTAAAACTACATCATATTCTCACATGAGAAAAATATTATATTCTGCTTTTTTTAATATTATATCTATTAATTATTTGCACTCTCTATTTGTTGCTTTCTCGTGTATGCGGAATATAGAGAATTATTGTAATGATCAAAATATTAGAATTCTAAACTGTGGCGAATTTTGTGGTGAAGCTTCATAATCCAGATAACATATACTGTACACAGGTAATCACTTTTGTACAATGGTTAAGTTATTTGGCTACAGTCCATAACGTTGCGATTCCTAGGCCAAAAATAAGCATCACTCACTAAGGTGACCCGTAACCTTGAATAAGCAACCTTCGTACAGCTGTTGTGGCGCCTTCTATCGGCAGCAAAAGTCGTCAGGAGCATTAGAAACAACAGCCAACATCGCCAACACCAGCTCATTCACGCTCGCCATACGCTTGGCGCAAATGTATCGTTCTTTTCACCACAGACTCATTGGTGGTATAGTATGTGGTGAAGTCAGATAACATCTACGTTTTACAAGCAATTAGTTTTGTATTGTGGTTATATTACTCGGCTCCTAACCCTAATGTTTCAAGTTCGATCCTAGGGCAATCCACATCTGCCAAAATCTGTATGTTTTAGAATCTATGAGTCTGATGAACGTATATTTGGCAATATGTCAGTCTCTTTGTGAACATAACTCAAAAACACTTTGAGCTAGACGTCCAAAATTTTGCATATGAAATAAGGACCAAATATATAGTTATCTGTCAAATTTTAACCTAAATCCAATCACAGAAAGTCTGTCCATCTAGCTATTTGAATACAATTGGATTTGATTAGTACAAAATACAAGAGAGAGGTATATAATATTTGGGTTACCCAGGTTCAGATCTAAATTATAGATACTTATAAACTTTGAAGCAAAGCTGTCGATAGTTTGACCGTGTTGTCTATATTTTCGCGTTTATATAAGAACTATAACACTTAAACGGTGCGACTTTCTTCAAAATAAATTAAATTCTGTAAGTTATCTTGTGACTTACTGCATTTTCTAGTAAAATCTTGATACTAATTGGTTGGCGAAAAGGCGGTCAAAAACATTTTCGTGATAAATTTATTAATTCTTGATTCACATTGAAGATTTATATTTTATTACTATTGGTCACCTATGTCATGCTATTTATTCTCTGCTCATTTCAAGCTCCAGATTTTTATAAGGGGAAAAGTGAGCTAGACTAATTTAATAGAGTATGTCGGTAAGAATACTCACGCTGTTATATGTATGTTTTTATTCCAGTGAAAAATGATTGATTCCAAGGTGACGTCCATCAATAAAAAATATATTTGTTTAAGAGTAGAAAAACTAATAATTGTTGCAGCTTGTGACGACAGTTTTTTTAATTGAAAAATAGGAGTAAATTTTTTAAATAAATAATTTAAATTTTAAGAAATAAGAATAGGTAAGATGGTATTGATAATTAAAATAAAAATCACTTGTTAAAATTTTATTTTTAACACTTCAATGGTGTTGCTATGACAACATTATCTTGCATACTTTAGACTTAAAGCACATATAATTTAATTTTTTAATACTATGATTAGCAACTAAAAGTAATTATTACAATATCATAGAAAGTAAGTATATTGTTAAAAAAGACGTTATATATTTTAAGTCTGAAGTATACATTCAACCTAATTTCGTCACAACGCCATTTTATTTATTATAAAATCTTTTTTATCTTTATTTAAAAATATTTATTGTAAATGAAGAATTGTGATGAATAAATATTATATAGCACTTTGAATATTGTTACAAGCGAGCGAACGCTGCGAAAATTCGCCAAAGTTGGTGACGTTTGGCGAAGAGCTTCGCGCCAGCCGGGTTGGTTTGGCAAAAGGAATAGTCTAGTAGCCGCTGGATCGCGTGCGGTGTTTTGAGAAGTTTCGCGTCTTTCGGGGCACGCGCTTCCTCGGCTATATAAAGGACGAGTAGCCGGAGTGAGTTAGTTGAGAGTTTTCTCTCGGAAGAAAAGCATTTCGCTGGACTAAAGGATTACTGAGCTGTGTTTACGCTTGCTGTTAGCGTTGTACTATTGAGCTCGCTGCGATTTACTGTTGCTGTGTTATACGATAGCTGCTTTACAGATTGTGTTTATCGTGCATAAGACTTGCATTTAAGCTTTAAGTGACTATTGACTGCTGGATTGTGTTTATCTGAAATTTTTACTTTATCAATTATCCTGTAAATAGCTGTAAATGAATTTGTGCTGTCCTCAAGTAAAGTCCATTTAATCCGAACCCGCTACGCTAAAAAGGTAACAACATAATAATTTTACAGTAAAATATTTGCATAAGTAATGGAATTTGTATTTAGAATGATTAAAAGCTTTTTCTAAACTAAGCATTTTTTAATTAAATACATTATTACATAAAATAGTAAAATAAAACACAAAAGATACAATTCACGTGAATTTTTATCTTAAAGAAATCATTTTAGGAAATTTTTTGATAATAGGACTTTTTTTTTTTGGTTTAACCAGTGTACTTTCGAATTAGACATTTTATGTTAATTGGGATTAATAAAAATTAGGATTGTCTTTGAATTCGAAATAAAAACTTTCAAAGGCCATCTATTCAGATAATTAACATTAGCTATTC
Source organism: Argiope argentata (assembly GCA_026289955.1). Lineage (NCBI taxonomy): Eukaryota > Metazoa > Arthropoda > Arachnida > Araneae > Araneidae > Argiope > Argiope argentata. Next base: position 1,392,971 of record JAOUZG010000678.1, on the reverse strand, counting down.
AGTTTAAAAATTGTTAGTTATTTTACGAAAAAAAGCGACGATTGATTTTATTAAATATATATTTTCGTATTCACAAATTCCTCAATTTGGTGGATTACGACCAAAAATTACATTAAAGGGGTTGATTCAATTTCTTAAAAATTTTTTAGATGTTTTTATCTTCTTTTAACAATTAATTTTTTGATATAAAAAATTTTGGTAGAGAAATTTTACTATAATTTGGTAACAAATCACTCTACTATTTAGTATCTGTTAAAATCATCATCAAAAAAAATTGTTAGACATCAATTGTCAATATTGACTTTGCAGACGTAAGAGAGACGTTATTACTTACTTACATTCTAGATTCTTTTTGCAATCTTCTGTTTCATCAGGAATATTGTTTATGCTTATTATCATTTATAACTTAATGTACTATAACTTATAACTTTTATGTATAACTTAATGTTCATAAATCTCTTAAAAGAATAATTTTAAAAAAATCAACGCTTGAAATGAAATAACCATAAACACTACGCTGTTTTAATTACTTTTCACTATTATGTTTATTATTTGAATGGATCTTCTTAATGATATCAAATCCCATGACGTCATAGGAACTTTAAAAAATAGTTTTAATTATCTTTTTTATAAATGTACATGTATCTTTTCAGTAAAATTGTACTAATAATAAACATTTCACCTTTCAACAATAGAAGAAAACCACGCAATTAAACATTTCATAGAGAAGAGAAGCGTTTGAACTTCATTATAACGAGTAATATTTATAAAAACATAAATTGAATTCCTAAGGTTAACAAAGAAATTTTTTAGTTTATTTTTATTAAATAATTACAATTAATATAAATGATTGACCAAAGGATTATACCTGGCCAAAACAAATTAAATAAATTAATATTAAATAAATTTAATTAATTTGTTTGGCCAGGTAATATGATTAAATAAATGTAAATAAATTAAAACAGACTCAGAACATAATCAGTTGGCGTTGAATTTTAAACACGAATATAGGCAACACAAATGTGTAAATTTTCTACGCCAGTTGGGATAACGCAATACTGATTAGAAATTTGTAATTTTCTTTATTCTGTATTAATTCGAAATTTTTCTTATTCTGTATTAATTCTGTTTTAATTCGAAACTACTTCAAAATGAATCTGAAAAATCTGTTCATTAACAATGTTTGATTTTGAATGCACCAGGCATTAAGAAAATAAACAGAATCATTTGAAATAATCGGCCGACAACATGCTAAACATAACTTCATTAGCGTGGGGAAAAACAAACTGAATTCGTCACTGAATCGTTACTTACGCCAATTGAGGCAATGAAAATGTGTGAATTTTCTACGCCAGTTGGGATAACGCAATATAGATTAGAAAATTTTAATTTTCTTTATTCTGCATTATTTTAATTCGAAAATACTTCAAAATGAATCTGAAAAATCGATTAATCAGTAATGTTTGATTTTGAATGCATCTAGCATTAAAAAGGTAAACAGAATTGTTTGAAATAATCGGTCAAAAACCTGTTAAGCCTAACCTCATTAGCATGGGGAAAACAAACTGAATTTGTTACTTATTTGGCGGTGTGGAAATGAATATTACCCAGGTAGCAGCACAGCTTGTTGTACAATATTGTATACTATTGTGAGATATTATATGATATTAAACAATATTCGACAATATAAAGCAATATTGCGAATATTGATCAATGTCATAAAATACTGTACAATATTTGTGTGCTATTAGGGTATTGGCGAGAGTTAGTTTTTAATTAATGATACAAATTTAATGAATTAATATTTGAAAAAAAAACTGTATTGACATCAAGTGTCATCCATTACATGTTTTTAAGAATTATACTTGAATTTGAGTGAATTAATAAAAAGTATTTAATTAAATATTGAAATTTTTACAAAATGTATAGGGTCAGTATGAGCTACTCGTAGGAATTGAAAAATAAAATGTGTTGTTGAAAATAATGCTGAAAAATATTCAAAATTAAAAAAAAATTACGTAATGTCAAAATTGGTAATAGTGAAAAGCTAATTTTATAAATTTTAAAACAATATAACCTTTGTTTGTCCAATAATAGTTTTGCAACTATCCCTAAAAAACCCCGTTTAATTTTATTTAAAACTCCTATTAAAATTTTAAGATACGCTCTAAGGGCACGTGACTTCTAGGCTTATCAAAATTGGTAGTTTTTAATAAAATAGTGTATTCTAGCAACACACAAATATTCTTTTTTATCGGTACAAATGTCTGCAGCTGATGATCGTACGCATGCCTTTCAAGGTCAGAGAACCAAAAAGAAATAATATTCCAAATTAGAAAACCAGTAAAAAATAATTGTGCAAGGCTACCGATTTTTACTGCTCTGATGAGTTCTAAATAAGGAGAAAGCCTTAAACGTGGTGTCGTTTTGTTTTCGAAAGCTTGTAGTCGAATGCCTCAAGGTCGTTTATATTATCTTTTGGAGTGGAACGTGCACTGATGAATCCTTTGTTTTCGCCGATCTTCTTTTAATTGTATGGTAGTGAATTCGATTCCCATAGACATGGGAAAAGGAACATATCAAAAGTTACGCTAGAATTAACGCTTTCGTTCTTTAAGAATTTTTGATGCGATAGTGAGGAAGTTACAGAAATGGAAGAAATTGTTTGTGTATTTATCAATTTGTAAGCTAACCTGTACCCAAGTAAGCTTTACTGGTTGCGTTTTTAAATTAATTACTTATGATTTTTAAATCAGGAATTTCTGGAAACCAAATATCAAATTTTCGATACTGTTTGAAATAGGCGAAAATTTTATTTTTAACATTTTTTTCCCACTGGAGTGACGTACTACATACGTCAAATGTTATTTATTTTCTAAAGTAAAAATAAAATTCTCCTCTAGTCTAAAAATACTCACTTTCTAAACAGGGAATGAAATGTTATTCACCAACCAATTTTAATTTCTAAAATAAACTTGTGAAATTTCTACTACTAATAAAAATTAGTGTAAGTGTATGTTGGTGTTGTTAGGACCGAGTTGCTTGATTTAGAGCTACTAAACTTGGCACATACAGTTTAAAGTGTAGCAATGTGCATCTATGAGAAATGTTTTTGAATTTTAGTTCGAATTTGGATTAGCTGAAAATTAAGTAAAATTTTAAAATTTAAATAGATTTTTCTTTCCCCCCAGATCCAATTTCCAAAAATATTATATTACAAAAATAATTTTTACGTCATCTTAAATTGAACTTTTTTTTAATGATAGAAATTTAAATGTCAGAACATGATATTGTTTTAGGAATGAGGTTTTGTGGCGTCATCAAAAATCCGTAGGTGAAAATTTTAATTTTATTATCTGCACCAGCATCTCAAAAAAATCAGCTTTTAATAACACGTTGCCATTGCATTTACAAAAGCTCCGATTTTTTTAATAAAGTTAATGACTTCTGCAAATAAAACCTAGAAAAATGTCATTTTGAGCACGCGATTATAAAAAATTAAATAAATAGGAAATGGGATATTTTTTTAAACAATCAATGCGAGACAAAGTTTTTTGGGATCGTTTGCAATACTAAAGTGACTCATTCGATGAAACCATTAAAATGAATAAAAATATAATTTAACTCGCACGAGCACGTTGTGCTTGGCCGTTCAAGAAATGATGTTCTGGCACGATATATTGAAATATGCATAGCAGATTTCATTTTAATCGCTTATATTTTCTCCATCGATTCCTGAAATATTTATTTTAATATAACAATATATTTCATTGTCAAACGTAAAACTCAAATCGTTTTAATTATTATTGATATTTTATTCCAGTTTTTTTTAATCCTTTGCTGATGATCATAAAATAAAAGTTCAATTTATTTTATTTTCTTGCTGAATTGGGTTTCATATAATGCATGTTTTCCATAAAATTTTTGAAATTTTTCGGTATTTAAATTTTTTTAGAATTTTGCAAGAATGAATATTTTAAAAATTCTTCCACTTATAAATTCTGTTTCCTGTTATATAATTGGATATAAACAGTGAGCAAGTTTTGAAAATACATAGAACAATGAACACAGCAATGAACAAGGCCTTTAAAGCAGTGTGAGTTATGTCTATAAAATTTAAAATTACTTAACGACTCTATTAAGAATATGTTTTACAAATTATTTAATTAAAATTTTTATCAACTACTAACCTTAACGAACCAACTGATTGCCAAGGCAATTAATATTCTATACTGAAAAAAAGTGTTTATAATATAAAGTAATTTCATACAGCTAAACAACTTAATTGCTAGATATTTTAATAGTGTAAATGTATCTATACATAGTATAAAGTGAAAGTCTTCTGAAAGTGTTTGTATATTTGAGCGACGAGAACTCGAGAAATAGTTAACGGATATTAGAGATATTTATATCGTTTTGTAGAGCATTTATTTGGGAAGAGTATAGTACATTAAAGTCGTATCAAAATAAAATAAAAGGAAATTTATAATTGCAATTTTAACTTTGAACTTATCCTTGCATACACGAAAACCTCAAACTGCGCATGTGGAAATAGCAAGAGCTGTGGTATGCATATGTGATACATTTCTTTGTTTTAAACAGCGATTCAAATCTCATTTTGGCCAAAAGAAGGAAATCCAACCTTGGCGGGAATACATTGAATGCCAAAAAAGTTTTCATTTATTGCGCGATTAGGAAAATGAAGTGGAAAGATACATTCGGTTAGCGAATATCATAGAAATAATGTCCCCACTTAGGAAAGGAGAGTCTCTTGATGAGCGAAATAACGGCCTTTCTTTAAATCGCACTGCAAATGAATTGCGGAGACAGAATGAATCTCCTGAGGAGCGAAATGATCGCCTGCGTTTTGTCGACGGAGATATCATAATTTTAATTTTTTAACAGTCGAAATATTTCAGAGTGTGTGCCATACAAATTGTTTTGTAGCTATTTTTGATAATTTCTAAATATATGTTTTATTTGATGTTGCGTAACATGCCCACGTCATATCGGGTGGAGACTAGACGTAAGTTTAACGCCATTTTTTCATCTTGTATGCTGTGCCAAGGGAAATGCTATGTGAGTACTTCTGTTGTTGTTGTTACTTATAGCACTTGCCAATGGACAAGCCCCCCGCTGATACAGCAGTCGATTTAAGCCGAAAGGAGCGTCTCTTGTTTTATTAAAGTAGTGCCAACTAGGGCCAAGAGTACGACTTAGCTACACACTCACCACATTTGCTTGCACAGCCCCTTTTTACAGGGGGGCACAGTCGCAGATCTCACAGAACCATGCCCAAACCGGGACTCAAACCCGGGACTCCCAGAACACGAGGAAGGTTGCTACCTCTATGCCAGAAAGCCGGCGTTTGTACTTCTAGCTAGTCTTAAGTTTTAAAGACTTATGTGATTGAAAGCATTTCCTTTATAGAAGTATGAAACCAATTTATGGATTACTTTTGTTTTGTTACATTTTTATTATTTTAAAAATCCTGTCAATTTGTTGTAAACCCATGCAAAACAAATAGCTGGTTATAGCACGTTCCACTCGACTGAACTCGGTCGTAATAAGGTTCAAATAACGGTACAACTAAAGATAACGATACAGTTATTTCGCCAATCTCTGTCAAACAGTAGAAAACTGGATTATACTAGAAACAGATTATACTTAGTTTGCCATATTTGGCAATTTATCGTCTTGAAAAAATTGAATTTGGCGATTTTTTCGCATTCTTTAGTTTACCTCAAATAACTTCTAATTTCAAATTGCTCTGAATGGGTTTGAAATGAGATTCTATCATTTTTATTCTGCCATTTTATCTTTCCAATGCACGAGATTATTGATTGATTGATTAATTGATGAAACGCTTTATGTCTTCAAATTTCGCGTTTATCTTATTAATATGGCCCCAAAAGAAAGGTTAATCAATCTTTTGAAGGTAGAGTCTAAAATATTTTGTTGCAAGTAATTCGTTTAAATAAAATTTCATACTGTCTCTCGGATATGTTCGTATTGCATTAAGCGGAGTGTTATACTTTTTGATTTAAAAAAATATTTTTATCATGTCAGAACATATTGTTTTAGGAATGAGGTTTTGTGGCGTCAACAAAAACCCGTAGGCGAAAAATAAACATTTTACTATCTGCACTAGCATCTCAAGAAAGCAGCTTTGCCATTGCATTTAAAAAAGCTCTGATTTTTAAGAAAGCAAGTTCATGACTACAGCAAATAAAACCTAGAAAAATGTCATTTTGAGCTCGTGATTATAGGAAATAAAATAAATAGAAAATGTGATATTTTTTTAAACAATAAATGCGAGACACAATTTTTTTAAAATCGTTTTCAATGCTAAAGTGACTCATTCAATGAAACGATTAAAATGAATTAAAAATATAATTTAACTTGCACGAGCACGTGGTGCTTGGCCGTTCAAGAAATATTCTGACATGATACATTGACATATGCACAGCAGATTTCCTTTTAATCTTTTTTTATTTGCTTCGTGCCTAAGTTCACAATTTTGTTTAGGATCTTAATTCTGCTTAATTTTGTATTGATTAAACATTAAAAAACAATTTTTAATTATAACATTTCTTGTTTACAAAATTATTTACAGGATGACCAAGTTACAATATAATATAGTTCTTTGACCGTTGTATGTTGTATATTTAATCAGCTCTTATTATAAAATCAAATCAGGAAATATTATAAAGTTTACAAGAAAACATTTTCGAATGAAGTGAACATTGCGTAATTTAAAATAAAAATTAAGAAATAAAGATTTAAGTTAAACTGAAAAATATCAATTCATATATTTAATATGGTCTATAAATTGTACTTATATCGTTGCCACATTTGTTTATATTACGACTTAAATATTTAATACAATCGATTTTCGAATATCTGACAATTTAAATGTAGGAATTGTTTCATTGACTAAAATCATCCATTTACTATCACTCATGTCTTCTGAATTTGCTTCAATTTTCAATCCTGATATATCTAAAAACCTGAAAACATTTGAGACTTTGCATAGTTTATTTTATAAAGTGATGAAATGTTTGAAATAAAATATTCTTATTTTCCTCGCGTGAGTGCCTATGATGGGTGTGTACTGGAACGCTTAGATTCATGTATGGTTTTACCGGGCATTTACCTAGCAGATGTTTTCTGCAGATGGTAATGTTTGTTTTACGTGTGTTTATGTGATTACGGAGTTTTTACTCTGCTCATCTTACAATATCATTTGAAGATCGTTTCATAATATTTTAAAATGCAAAATAAGTTTCATAATCTTCTTTTGCATAGGGACTATTCTGCCTGATATACTTCTATCAAAGTTTGGAACAAAGAATAGGAATATTTTGCTGGAATTATCGAAAAAAGAACGTCGTTGAACGCAAAATGTTTTAATATCACATGTTTTAAAATGCTCTTCTTTTGTTTCGTAATCATTTTTCAGTTGAGAGAAATAAATTTTAGAGTAGAAACTCCGAAAAATTCTGAAAGTATTTGTAAAAAGAGTATCTTGAAGCGTTCCATTTTTGCTACAATTTTGTTAAACGATAATTTCTTTAATCGATATGTAATTCAGCAAAACTCCTGACTGGAAAGCAGGAAGTAACAAACTTTGGTCATTCTTGCGGAACAATTTATGCAAGCACGCGCAAAGAACTTTTTTTTCTTCAAGAAAATGTCAACTCGGTTTTTCTAATTTGCGGATTTTCTACGGTAACAGTTCGGAGTTAAAATATGAAAATCATTACTGCTGAATACTCAGAATATTTAACGGGATGGTTTGAAATAACTTTTTCTTCCGGCAAATTAGAACCGATCTGAAATCCGATTAAAAAAGGATGATTTCTAAGTCATAGCATCAAAGACTGAATATATTTATTTAAACGCAGTCAGAATGACCTCCGTAAGCTGATTTGAAATCTGAAATTAAACAGATTTGTATTGACGATTTTAAAAACATTCTAAAGGCTATATATTCGATGTCGTCGTAAAGTGCGCAGTTCACGCCTTGTTAAATTGGAACGCTTCCAGTATATATTACATTATAAACAGGGTAAAAGAATGAAAAGAAATTCGCAGACGATCACGCGTTTGATATGGAACGCATTCAGCTGAACTTTGCATGTGAAAATGATTAAGTCTCTGTTATGTCGTATTAATCCTTAGCACTAGAACTACGAACCGGTCAAAATGACCGGTTGCATCATTTATTTATACCATTTCCCCTTTAAGTCTTATTTAATATTTTACGATAATGTCATGATTTTTATTAAATTTGTGTATAGAATAATATTATAAATTATTTTGTTCTTACAATTCTAATTTACAGAAGTAACTGTGTTATACCTAAATATACGAACCGGTCATTTTGATCGGTCATGAAAATATCATGAATACATGCTGTGTATTCCCGGAATTTTTTATGTTTAAATGGAAAATTAACGGAATTCAAAAATTCTGTTTTTTTTTATATATTATGCATGTGTGATACATTGGTAAATATTAAATCTGTAATATGAAGACATTTTCTACAGTCAGTCTGTAACCTCTGTACTGATAAGTTATCAGAAATCGTAACCTATATAAAATTTCAATTTAGAATCTCACATTATTCTTGCACACATTGTAAGTGATTTGTGATTGAATATTTTTTTCATTATTAGAAAGGGAAATAAAATGTTAAGATTTTTCAGTTAGAAGTTTTCACCCTGAAAATGCCGAGACGTTCGAAAAGAACAAAATTTCTTGGAGATATAGCAAATTTAAGCGAAGATGTATCCGAAGTTGACTGTAAATCAACAAATATTTCAGAGGTCCAGTTTGAGAAAGGGAAAGTCTATGTATCCTTAGACAGCGATAGTGAAGAAGAGAACATATTCGAGGTACGTGAAAGAAAAAGTGTAAGATTGCCGTCATAATTCGTGAGAGTGAAGATCAACAAACTGAAATTGCTTATGATAGAACCATTTGTTATGTAATTACAATAGTTGAATGAAATATATTTTATTTTCTTTACAATTAAATTATCTTATGAATTTATAGTTTTATTTCTTGAATTCTACTATTTTGTTTACTTAAACAAACAAACCGGTCAAAATGAACAATTGGTAGAAATAGGTATATGGTAAATCTTCGTAGTTCTAGTGTTAATAGTCTAGCATAGAGGGAGCAACTTGCAGCTGTTAAAAAGCGTCATTAATAACTAGTAGATGTAATAAAAATGATTTAATTAGAAAAATTTATAAAACACTTTTTTATTCTTCTAAATAGCAAGATTAAAATTTTTTGTTTTTTTGTCTTTAATTTATACGTTTAAAAAAGACCTGAAATTTTCCTTATTGAAATGACCAGTATGTTGTTTGACTTGGGTATAGAAATTACCCTTGTTTAAACCATTGTAGTTATTCTTTTTGTTTTAATGGATATATTTTTACCATAAATGTCTAACAACAACTGATGTGTTTCTACTAGATTTTTCTTGCAGTAAATGTGGCATTCGTTTCCGCAAATGCTATTTATTTCATTCAAAACTAGCCATATTTTCTAAACTGTAAAATTATTGTTACAAGTGGGTGAGCGCCGCGAAAACTCGCCAAAGATGGCGACGTTTGGCGAGGAACTACACGCCAGTTTGGTTAGTTTGAGGAAAGGAATACTCTAGTAACCGCTGGATCACGCCCGGTGTTTTGAGAAGTTTCGGGACACGCGCTTCCTCGGCTATATAAGATTTGGATTGCCGGAGCGAGTTAGTAGAGAGTTCCTCTCTCTCGGAAGAGAAGCGTCTCGATGGACTAGCGAATTTCTTGTTATTAGTGAGCTGTGTTTACGTTTGCTGTTAACGTTGTATAATTGAGCTCGCTGTGGTTTACTGTTTGCTGTGTTATACGATATCTGTTTTGCAGTCTGTTTTTATTGTGCGTAAGGTTTGCATTTACGCTATAAGTGACTGTTGACTGCTGGATTGTTTTTTTATCTGAAGTTTTACTTTATCAAGTCATCCTGTAAATAGCTGTAAATAAATTTGTCTGTGTTGACCTCAAGTAAAGTCCATTAAATCCGAACCCGCTACGCTAAAAACGTAACAATATAAAAAAAAATAGCAACACTGATTGACACAAAAAAATTATGCACTAATTTTTAGAGGTTGATGTAAAACCTTTCAAATTTTATGGTTTTTGTTCTCGTGTTCCACTTTACAACGGAACGTGGATTGCAGAAGGTTCTAAGGGTATGGAGCCCTGAGCACACGAGGGCTGAAATCTGTCTTATAGCTCACACGCATTACAATCCCTTTTTTTAAGGGGCGAACTTCATTCATTCACAGATAGTAATTTAGATCTGCATCAGAGAACGATCATCTCTGACCCAGTGATATTACTCTCCACATAGAGAACTTTGTGACCACGATAGAATTAACGAGCGCCAGCCACCACATACACGGAAACCTTTCAAATATAAATTCAAATATTATTTACGGGCAAGCAGTACTACTACTGACGCCATCTATTAAAACTAGACGGAGTCATATTTAAACACCCACAGGAATAGTCAATTAATTTGTGTTTAAGCTGCGTTAGTTTGTGTATCAGAACTGCAAAGTTGTAGAACCACCTGAAATTATTTTTGAAGCATTAATTCCAACTAATTTATTTACTTTTCTATTTTGAGAGTTGAACGCTTTATGCTTATCTTTTCACTGACTCTAATGAACAACAAATATGAATAGATAATAATAAAAACATGATTAGAAAGACAGAAAATGAAAAGACGAACAAAAGAAATGCAGGTAGAAAATGGAACTTTAGCAGTACATGAAAACCCGTTGCTCATAAAATGGTATTAATGGAATCAACTGATTGATTTGAAAATTAAAAGTAACCCTTTCTTCCTGAGTAGAAAGAAGTATCAGGGCTACAATTAGATCATATCCTTCTTGAAGCGTTGTTATGCGAATTTGTTCACATATATCATCCTTATTTATTTTCATCCTTATCCAAAGCTTGCCTTCGTTTTTTATGAGTTTTATTTTTTCCTACTTTCCATTATTGGTTGGATAATGTAGAAATATATTTGTTTATTGAATATTCATTTTCCGTTATTAGAGGTCGCTCCTCGGGAAAAAAAGGAATTTGGTATAATTTTCAAAAATATGACGATGAAAATTTTTATGAAGAAGGATTAATTTGTTATTCATTATATCTTGTCAAAAACTGTGAACTTTGTTTTTAAAAGGTTATTTAACTATTTTCACTGAGTGAAAACCTTGAATTAAAAAAAAAAACAGGTCGTTTTATGCCGGATTTGAACATTACTCAAAATCTCCAAGTAAAAAAAAAATACTTTTTCTGCCCAACTCTTACATTTTTTCTGTATTTTTAAAACGATGTCGTTTTCTCACTGTTTATATTCATTTATAAAACTAATTTTACTGTAACTTTGACGCCAGGTGTTTTTGTTTTTCACTCTCGCCTCTTAAAATCTGACTGTAACCATATGAAAATACACCATGAGTTACACTGCTATGCAAATTCAAACGTTTTCTTCAGTTTTATCAAATGAATAGCTGTTGTTGTTACTTATGGCACTTGCCATGGACAAGCCCCGCTGATACATCAGCATATTTTAAGCCGAAGGATATGCGTCCCTTGTTTTAAGTAGCGCCAACTATGGCCAAGAGTACCATTTTAGCTACACTCATCACAGTCGCTTGCACAGCCCCCCTTTTACATGGGGACACGGTCACACATCTCACAAACATCACACAGAAGAACAACCATGCCCGAACCGGGATTCGAACCTGGGACTCCCAGAACATGAGGAAGATGCGCTACCTCTGTGCCAGAAAGCCGGCATCAAATGAATTTCGTATAGCTAATCCTTACAAAATAAGGTTGCCTTGACAACGGTATTTTAGACGATATCATATATCCGTTTTGATAACCAATGGTTCCGTGTTAGAAATTCGATTCCGTTAATAATTCAACCACGTTGAGGGCCTAGTGAGCATAAAAGGTCACTTCTAGGTTTAAACATTTTCCTTTTTGTCCGGTGTGGAAGAAAAGATACTGGCTTAGGTATCCTTCTCACCATCTTATAATGAGTCATAATTAAGAAAATCTCGAAGTCTTTTCTTTGTCGATTAAATTAAGATTCCCATAAAGTATTCCCACTGCGCTCTATAATTCGGATAATTTTGAATTCAAATTATTCTGAAATTGCATGGTGATATTTTGGCGCAAGTCCATTGTCTAATATGACTAAAGAAAAGCATTCTCCGAAAGAGTTTCGATGATAATATACCCCCTCTCCTATCATTTGTGTTCTCTGATCTTTAATCGATAGATCGCCACTAGAATATTAAGACCACAAAGAATGTTTGGACATGAATCGCTAAGACCGATAACATTCTAATTTAAGGCGGACATTTATGGAAGAATTCAATGGTGAGCATTCATTGGATTTTTATACTTTGGGGATGAGAACACAATTCCAGTGAGATGGGAAAGAGGTTCTTGGATTAGCGGTAATACTACAGCTATATATAAAATAAGTTTGAAATCCTGTTTGTTTAATGCACATAATGATTATTTGAGTATATTAATTTAAAGTTATTATCGCATTTCATTCTGATAAATGTCTGACGATTTAAAATGTACACTGCATAAAATAAACGAAAAATCGTTATTTTTTAAATTCCAATTGATGGTATAGTAAAAAAACGGAAAATCAATGGATTTTTTAAAATTCCATTGATATTTTTGTAGAAGTCGTGTAGATTTAATTAAAAATAACGTTTCTGTAAAAAATGCAAACGATTATTTAAAGAAATGTATACGAATTCTTCATTTGAAGATTAGTTTAATCAAAATTCTTTTTTTTAACTATTGGGAATTTTAACATGCAAGCAAATTTCCATAGTTCCATATGATTTATTTTGAAATCAAGGATTTTTAAAGAATCGGATGCTACGGTATTTTGATGATTATAAACGTTTTTATTATTTTTTTAAATGCTAAATTCTGAATCAAAAATGTAAATTATCCGTTGCGTTTTCTTGTTATAATAAAAAGCGCAGAATTTTATTTTCCCTTTATAAATAAGGAAGTCTAGTAATCGTGAAAAAATTTAACTCAAGATTTTGCCAAATATCCACATTTTGACCTTCCTGAGTCCGAAAAACACATTTCTATAACATTTTCGTTTGTCTGTGATAAGCATCATTTAAAAATGCTTTGAACCAGATGGATGAAATTTAATATACAGGCCTAAAACAAAATTGTAGATTTCTATGAAATCTTGAGCAAAGTTCTTTCAGAGGAAGTCTGTCTGACCGACTGTTCGAATATGCGTTAACACAGTTACTGAAAAATGAAGATATCAACATGGATAAAAGTTGGTGCAGGGATTTAATATCTATTTTGTAGACGCCTATCAAATCTTGATCGAAATCCAACATAAGGCTAACTGTTTATCGGTGTATATTTTTTAGAAACGTATAAACATTATAATTAAAAATGCAATGATTTAAATGTATCAAAGTTAGCATACGAATTTGTGGTTGTAAGTGTAATTATGTGTGAAATTTTTGTTTCATTCTGTTGTGAAAAATACATCTGAAATCCAAATTCGATTTTCGGATACTATCTACGGCATGCCACAGAATTATCACCAATAAAAACTTGCCAAGGATCACACGATAGATTCAATAAAAATTCTGAACCTTCGCCAAAGAGTGATATTTCGTAACTACCGGGTGTCCAAAAAGTTCCCGTACTCCAACTTTAAAAAAAATCATTTTCCGTGATTTTTTTCAGGTATATTAAATTTTGCCCTACGATTAATGAAACCATGGACATGCTTGAAGCTTTTTTCGGCGATCGACTTATCTCAAAAAATTATTTGGCCACCTCGATCCCCTGATCTGACCATCCCGGACTTTCTGTGGGGATATTTAAAGGACAAAGTTTATGAAGGTGATCCTCAAACAATAGATGATTCGAAAATCGCAATCATCCAAAGGATACAAGAAATCACTCCTAGCATGTTAAAACGCGTTTCCAAAAACATGCGCAAACGAGTTCAGCTTTGTCTCCTAGAAAGGGGTGGACATTTTGTACATTTATTATAAATGTAAGTTCAGTATTTTTTCCTTAGTCATGTTAAAAGTACTTTTTATCATTGGCATAAAAAGAATTCTTTTTAAACCTGTTGTTTTTGTAAAATAAATTCACAAATCTTCAGTACGGGAACTTTTTGGACACCCTGTATTTAAGCCATTGATATGAAAGGCGTTTAGTGAGATAACATCTTTGTTAGAGAATATGCGAGAATGTTTTAGGAAGACCACTTTTACTAGTTTACTTATTGATGAGATATATAAAGAAACAGCTAATCAATTATTACATAAAACTTGAACATAAAGACTTAAGTGAGTTGCCTGATTTTAAAGTTAAATGAGTCTGGAAAAAAAACTTATTTCGAATAATGTCTGTTTTCGAATACTATATTCCAGGCACATTTCGAAGTAAAATACATGAAATTTGTTGCATCGTCTTTACTATAAATGTAGGAAAGGTGTCTAGGGGTTGCTAAGTTAATGTTGAAAATAGAAAATGACAAGTTTAAACAAACAATTTATTGAGCCAAAACGCAAATTAACACTAAACAAAAATCACAACATTTAACTTAATTACAAAAGAGAAAAGAAAAACATTTTACTTAAAAGATAGCAGGGCATTGTTTCGATTAAAGGTGGGGACACCAATAGCCCTAATTTTAGGCCTAGTGCATCCGTTTAACGGAGAAAAAATTAAACGAACCTCACCCTTTCACATTCCGAATGACCACTCTCCTTTAGCAGCAAAGCCGATAGAGAGAAGTTCCTTTAGCAGCAAAGCCGATACTCTGACGTCACTAACAGATGACTCATGAATTGAAATGATTGATGTCTTCATCTTTTACAATAATTAGGAATTAACAATCAAATCGATGTGTAGAGATTTATATTTTCACCAGTTTCGAAAACATTTAGAATTAATTTATCTTGTTTAATTGAAGATTATTTAGAGTTCTCAATATTAAATCCCACATAAATACAAACATGTAGTTCAAGTTTTAAATTAAATTGATCAAAGACAACTATCTGTCTGTCATATGTAAACGTGATAATTCAGAAATTCAGATAAGTAAGATTGGGCCTGTTACTTGGTCATCAAAATTTTAAATCCGTGTGAAATTTTGGACCCAATTTTGTTTCGATTGTTTAAAATGCACGAAGTCTGACTTAAAGCGGTTAACGGTACATACATATGAGAGAAAGTCGAAGCACAAACATTTCTTTAAATTAATATTGTTCTTTAGAATTAATATTTCTGCTAATAAAATCTGTATATACCAAGTTTTCTTTTAATGGAAGAACACCAACAAATTTTGTATATGCCAAGCTATCAAAGTCACCATCCAAATCCACATTTGCCAAACATACTTAAAATGAAAGGAAGGCAACAAAATTTATTTATGCCAAATATAACAAACAAATGAATGAACTTCAGTAAAATCTATATTTACAAATATACTTTAAAGGAAATGATTCCAACAAAATCTATTGGAATCACTCCCTTTATAAAAACATAATTTAAATGAAAGGACTATTATAAATATCCTTTGACCAAACATAATTTAAAGGAAAGAACACCGACAAAATTTGTATATACCAAACATACTTTAAATGAAGGGACGCCAACAAAATCTGTATATAACAAACATACTTTAAATGAAAGGACGCCAACAAAATCTGTATATGCAAAACATATTTTAAATGAAAGGACACCAACAAAGTCCGTATATGCGAAACATTTTAAATAAAAGGACATAAAAAAAATCTGTATATGCCAAACAAGTTGTAAATGAAAGAACGCCAACGAAAATCTGTATATGCCAAACTTGCTTTAAATAAAAGGACATGCCATTTGGTTTGTTAATGAAGTTACTATTGTCTGTTGGTGAAGTTTACGTTTTGGGATTGGAGCATCGTGTGTTGAAAACTCTATTTTTCTGAAGATGGGCTGTATGGATGTACAAATACGCCATAAGGAGAGGAATTTCATTATTTAATGTGGTTTGAAAAGCTAGAAAATTGATAATTTAGTACCCTTGTGAAAATCTGATTTGAATAGTCTTGTTAATCAAGCACAGATAGGTTCTATTTCAACTTGGTCGTTCCTTATCTTATTGATTTATCTGCAAATTTCTTTGCTATTCAAACAATTGAAAGAACCCATTGATGTTTTTTATTAAATTTCAAATTAACGCCAATTGAATTCATAAGAAAATGACGCGTAAACAAGGAGTTCTATTTTTTTTTTAAATTTTTTTTCAAGATGGTAACCATTTGAACGGCTTGGCGAATATATCGCCAATTAGGTACTATTTAAACGTTTGAATCATTATAGTAATGACAGATTTTAATGAGTTTTTTAAATAAATTAATGCATTTAAAGTATTTTTTTTTAATTGACATTTAATTGCGATTAGACGAATAGAGCTAAAAAAGGGGGAAAGCACCAGACAAACAGAGAAAAGAGAGGAAAAACACCAGATGAATAGAGCTAAAAGAAGGGCACAAACAGCAGATGAATGGAGCTAAAAGAGGAGAAAAGTCAACATTCGAATGGAGCTAAAAGAGAAGAAAAGTCACCATTCGAATGTAGTTCAAAGAAGAGAAAAGTCACCATTCGAATGGAGCTGAAAGGAGGTGAACAAGCACCATTTGAATGGAGCTGAAAGAGGAGAAAAGTCACCATTGGAATGGAGCTGAAAGAGGTGAAAAAGCACCATTCGAATATAGCTGAAAGAGGTGAAAAAGCACCATTGGAAAGGAGCTCAAAAAGGGGGTACAAGCACCATTGGAAAGCAGCTCAAAAAAGGAGTACAAGCACCA
>JAOUZG010000678.1:1290167-1300681 GCA_026289955.1 Argiope argentata | reverse complement strand
ATCTATTGATGGTTAAATGCCTATAGTAATATCTATTGATGGTTAAACGCCTATAGTAATATCTATTGACGGTTAAATGCCTATAGTAATATCTATTGATGATTAAACCTCTATAGCAATATCTATTGATGGTTAAATAATAGGTTATTTACTGTAGACGGTATTAAAATATCAGTTAAAATAATTAGGTACAATCGAATATCAGTATCAACCTATACCTGATGCAGCGCGTATGACTATCGATCCTTTCCGATTTCAATTGAAATTTAAACAAAATCAATATCTCCTGTAGTCTGGGCTGTCTGGTAACCAAAAGTAGTCATTCCTCCTAATGAATTAAAAAGTGACTCAATCAAAATAAAAGAATAAAATAATCGTGAAGAAACAACGGAGCTATGGGTGGGATGGGGGGGGATGGAATCGAGAATAAAGATAAAACGCAAGAAAGAAAGAAAGAGATCCTTGCATTTATCACCAGTCGAAGCATCTGTCTGCCGTTCAGATAGAGACAAGCCATAAAGGAAGTTAACGATTATCTAATTAATGGTCATTCCATCAGGATGCGCCGATGTAATTGTTGTTGCCATTCCCCGGAATGCAATACACGGGTTTCACTCTCCTTAATTGCTCTTTACCCTGGGGTGAGGCAGGGACTGACCGGGTGTGCAACAGAAAAATTCTGATCAGTAACGCGATGTCTTTTTTTCACTTCTTAACACTGTACAAAATTCTGTTAAGCGTTTTTTGGAGTATAAAACTTGATATAAAATGTTTGAAATCAGATGATTTTAAAAATAATTCTATCTCAACCAGGGATTTTACATAATATTCTCATGAAATCTTGATTAACACTTAACCACACCACACCTCCGTTTCTAGGGCTCAAATGGCCCCTTTCCGGTTTGTTATAGATGTAGGTGGACTTTATTACCCCCCCCCAAAAAAAAACGTTACACAATTGCTGTTACATTATTGGAAAGAAACATACAAGAGACAAAGTACACAGACATATAACATAACAATAAGTGATAAAAATTAGAGTGAAGGTCTGGAGTACAACAAAATGGATGAATGAATATAATGTACAGTATGGATGAAAATATGAGGGAATTAAAAAAAATTAGTAACTTGAAGGGTTAAAAGGATTTATTACAGAAATACATGATATTAATTGATATTCAAAAACTGATGAGCTTAATCGACCTATAACAGTTCTCCATGATCAATTAGAAATCTAATCATGTTTATGATTCTTTTTTTGGAAGATGAATTATTAAGAACTCTTTTAAACCAAAGCCTTTCTAGCGCAGATGAGGGTTTTCGAAGGTGCCATGAAACCGTAAAAGGGCAGGATGTTGCAAAGTGGATGGGTTCGCCGACTTCCCCACAAGAGCAATAGTCGTTTTCTGATAAATGAAAACCGGTGAAAAAAAGAAGGGAATGGACCATGTCCGGTTACAAACAAAATTTCTTCACGAGTCCAAGAGAGCGGTTGCAGTTTTACTGTTTTTATAATTTTATACACAGAACGCCCCGTGTTTCCGCTATCCCAAAGAATTTGCCATTTTCTTATAAAATTTTTTGGAAGTTGTGAAATCTTGATTTGGTATATTCCTATGGGATGACTACTTTTTGGAATAGTTCTCATGACAAAGACATGGGAAAATTTCTGCATTTCACCACTCGTGGTCTCTAGAATACAAAACCACTCTTCTTTCAAAAGTTATATATTTAACTAGAGTAATTTTATTTGGATTTTATAACTGGCTTGGAATATGTGTTAGATATATAAAATTCTCGGACGAGTTCGCAAATAGCCCATCTATCTAGTCGAAAGGGAGTAGAAATGGGGGGGGGGTAAAATTGTCTTTTAACTAACTTTCTCTGTAACTACAAATAAATCCAATTAGCCAAATTCGTACCTCATTAAGAAGAACAATTTCTGTATTTACAGTGTTTCGATTACTGCCAAGGCGGAAAATGATTTTCACAATCCAATTTTGACTCTTTCTAACATCAGCAATTTATGTCGCCAAATAGTTATTTAGATGTAAAGGAATATCTTACAGCTTGCCGATAATTTTTCAAATAAACTTTATCGTCTTTGGCGACATGTTAGTTCAACGATAATATTAACTACCCTTAAATCTCTGAGATGTTATTCTATGTCTGAGCTTCCGTTAAATTTATAGTTGGCGCATCTTAGCCAAATCTGGCTGTTGCACCAAAAAACCTTACAAATCAATCAAATCAGTCAAATCTACAAACATTTAAACCATATTGTTTCAATAGACGTGCATATTTTCTGTTATTTGAGTACATGAACTTGCCTAATGGAGATCAGTCCCGTGACGTCATAGCACTATTAAAAACAAAATTGTCTGGTTTATCATTTCTATTCTTCTCATTATTCTAAATTAATTTTTGATGCGTTTGATAAACTATATAACTATCAAATGGAATCCTTCTTTGTCTTTCGCCAATGGTAGATGTTCCCGCCATTAAATATTTAAACTTCGAAGCAGTGTGAAAACCATTTTTGTGGTATAATATTTTTGGAAATTATCATAGTGAAATCTCAAAATTAGTTTTTAATTAAAATTCTAATTAAACATTTAAAAATTTTCTCCAAGATGCAATTTTTAATTTTCAAAATTTATATGTACCAAGTATGGTAGTTCTATGGTAAACGGTATGGTCTGTTGAGTCACAGTACGCACTTGCATACGAACATGTATTTTTTTTTATCTTTATTATTAACTAGTTTTTAACCGCGACTTCGTACGCATGGAAAAACACACAAACTAACCTAAAAATAATTTATTTGCAGTGTGTACTTTAAATAAAGTCAAACAGCTAATATAGTCCGTATTTCTTTTAAATCGAGTCAAGTCTATTTTATTTACCGATCGAGATTGAGATAATTACAACAGTATTATACACATTTTTTAAGCTTTTAATTAAAATGGAAATACAGTTGTCAACAATTACAACACACTGCACATGCGTGAATTTTCTACGCCAGTTGGGAGAACGCAGTGCAGATTAGAGATTTTTAATTTCCTTTATTCTGTATTATTTTAATTCAAAACCACTTCAAAATGAATCTGAAAAATCGATTAATTAACATTTTAGATGCATCAAACCCTTAAAAAATAAACAGAATCCTTTGAAATAATCGGTCGAAAACATCTTAAGCTTAATCTCATCAGCGTTGAGGAAAAAAACCCTTAAGTCTTACTTATTTGGCTGAGGGAAAATGAAGATTTTTGGTGGGAAAGTAAGAAGAATGTCGTTTTTTTTATTTTCCTCACAATTTTTCAGTATTTTCTCTCTATAAGAACCTTCCTCGTGTCTTAGACAAAATATAAAAAAAATTGCCGAATTTGTCGAGCCATTTTCGAGTTTTGCGCTTAGCAACACATTTGGCGATTCATTTTTATTTATAAATATAGAGATTCATTTTTTATTATTTTAAAAGCCCAATTAATAACACTTATCAGTGTATTTCAAAAAAGATGTATAAGAAAGAAGTGAAAATGAATTTACCATAAACAGTTTATAAAATCACAAAAGATTTAGAGTAGATTTTAAAAAATTGCTACTTTTTAATCTTTGTATTTCATTATTAAAAATATTTTGAAATATTGAAATATATTTTTCTCAATTCCACCACTAGTATTGCACATACGTTACATAATCAATATTTAATTAATGATTAAGTGCTAATTAAGTTCTGACATTTAACGAATATATGGTCATTAATTTTCCTCTATAGCATACAAGTATACAAAATTTCATTAAACTATCATTTTCATTTACCTATTCACAAAAAGATACGCATATTGACAATTTTTTGATGAATTTAGTCCAATATTGTTTACATTTCTCCAATTCTTTTAATAAAAATTGATGCCCAATTTATTCATCGATCCAGTACATTTTTATTTTTGATTTATCATATTCTCAAGTAAGTGGACAGATGGACAGATTTCCCTTTGACGTCCAAAATGGTGATTAAGTCGTGAAATATGATAGAAATATACAATTTAGATTTTCTTATTATTTATAATAATTTAACTCTTTTTGATTTTGAATTACCGCGCTTATAGTTAGGCATGATTCCTAACTAATTTTCGAGGGTTTTTTTTTTGTTTAAAACGTGGTGAATTCTTAAAATATTAGTATCTTTATTTAATTTTTAATAGTTATCTTTAATTTTTTAATAGTTATTTCCTTTTTTTTAAAAAAAATTGTAGATTTTGATTAAAAAAAATTCTAGATAAATATTGCTAGATTAGAACTTTCATTCACGCCGAACTCTGGTTTTTAAATCTTTAAAAAGATCTGTTTATTCGCCAAAAACAATACCTACAAAATAAATTTTCCGAGGTTTTTTATTTATTTATTATTTTTTACGTTCCCGACATACTTAGCAATTCGTCATTTCACAGAATCTACTCTGACTAAAAACACCCGTAGTTTCGTTACTGGAAATGCTTTGGCTACACTTCATCCATCATAAGTTGGATCCTCGCCAAACGTCAGTTTTAACGCCAATATTTAATTTTCCTTTAATGCCATCCGAACGGTGGGCCCATGCAGCTGTACTTTGCGCGATGATGTCATTTAATGAACGTGCATCTGCTATGTTTAGGGCTCTAGGAATAATAATTTTAGCTTGCCATCAACTTGATGGACTTTGAAATTCTTCGAATAGCTCCGGAATATCGTCTGAAATGAAAATGGATTTGAAAATATAGTAACTTTTAAAAGTGTACGTCAAGATACATTTTACACTGTTGCTTTTAATATTTTCTGAATATTCGCTACAGTATTAAAATAATTAAATTTTAATATAAATAAATAAATAGATTCCAATCTACAAATTAAAAATACGTCTATTTTTTTCGTGAAAAATTCTTTGATCCGTTGAAATTTGTGTTCGAATAATTAAAATTTATTTTGTCTTATTTTGAACCGATTTAAAAAATTATCTCTTTATAAACAGGATGTCAAAGGTAAAGTCCTTTGCATCTAAATTATTATCTGGAAACATAAATTTTTGCTGTTAAAACGGACAAAATTAGAGCGTGAAAATAACTTTTAAGCCTTTAAGGCGACCAGGGACCTTTAAAATACTTTTTGCAATTTTCATGTTGGCAATTTGAAATTTTACAGGCATTAAGAATAACACTATAGGAAGTGATACACAAAATTTTAAAGCATTGTATTAATTTATTTATGGGTTAGGGGAGTAAATATAATATAATATTAACGATAAATAACGTTTATGAAAAATGTTCCAGACACTCCAAATTTGTTCGAAAATGCTCCAATTTTTATTATTACTTACCCCAACCCTTTTGGAACAAAAGTTGGCATTAATCTTGATATTTGAATATGAAACATCAAAATTAACCCATGTAATAACGCAAAAGTATTTAAACTTTAAAAAAAATCAGTACAGTTTTCAGTTATTACATTAGTTAATTTTGATGTTTCGCACTCAAATATCAAGATTAATTCCAACTTTTGTTTCAAAAGGGTTGGGGTAAGTAATAATAAAAATTGGAGCATTTTCGAACAAATTTGGGGTGTCTGGAACATTTTTCATAAACGTTATTTATCGTTAATATTATATTATATTTACTCCCCTAACCCATAAATAAATTAATACAATGCTTTAAAATTTTGTGTATCACCTCCTATAGTGTTATTCTTAATGCCTGTAAAATTTCAGATTGCTAAGGTTAAAATGGCAAAAAGCCATTTTAAAGGTCCCTGGTCACCTTAACTTCTAAGATAATGCAAAATGATAGTGAAAAACTTCAAATGCAAAAGTTATCCGTTTTAATGAGGTACTAGTTTAGCTAATTGCAGTTTATTTTTCTGTCTTCAATATTAAGAAAGTTTTAGCGAAATTAAAATTTCAAATCCCCACCATTTCCAACCCTTTTGATCTAGAAAGAACTTGAACGATCTCTTCTGAGATTTCCACATTTTAAAAACACATTTCGAGTTTATTAAAACCAAACAAAATATATAAAATTTTGAAAGGAGGTTAATTTGGGATGTAGGCACATTGTTCTGTGATAAACTTCAGAATTCTGCATGATTATCTAAAACATTGTTCTGTTCCCAAAATTGTTGAAATAACAAACCGTTCCTTTAAACTATTAAAAGACCTCGTATTGCTTTAAGCAACACTAGAAACAAGTTGCATATAACGTTGTTTTATAATAATCTATACTACTAATAAAATTGTGAAAGTTTGGATGGATGGATCATGTTAGTCAATCACGCCGGAAAGTTTGAACGAAATTGGATGAAATTTAGCTCAGAGATGCATTATAGTCTAGAATAGGACACTGGCTACTATTTATTGCGGTTAATTGAGTGTTTAATTGTTTTAATTAAAATCTTTCTCGCCAGAAATCTTCATTTCCTTATGGCCAAATAAATTACGAATTCAGTTTGTTTTTCCCCACACTAATGAGGTTAGTCTTAACATGTTTTCGACCGAATATTTAAAATGATTCTGTTTATTTTTTTAGTATTTAATGCATTTAAAATTAAACAGAGTTAATTAATTAATTTTTAGGATTCATTCTGAAGTATTTTTGAATAAAAATAAAACATAATAAAAGAAATTAAAAATTTCTAATCCGCTTTGCGTTCCCTGAACTGGCGTAGAAAATTACTCTCATTTGCGTTGCCCCAATTAGCGTTGAATTGTTATGATCAATGGGTTTTTGATTTTATTTTGGCCTGACTAATCATCAAAACGATTTTGAATAATTAGTTTGCTGTTTTATTTCCGGTACAAACTATAAATAAATTGTTTTTAGGTTAGTTGTGTGGACTAAGCTTTGATATACATCCATTTGGTGCTTTGCGAGGTTGGTAATTTTCGGTAGCGCTTTGTTAGGGTTTACATTACCGTCATTTTTCTTGTTACTCTTATTCGATCTTTCCTGTTCATTTCTTTTGGTTTTTTCCCCTCTGTTGTACGTATTCCTTTCGCTTACCTTCACTATTTTCTATTAATTTTTTTTGTGTGTGCATTCCATTTTCCTGCATTTATCGATTTTTTTTCTGTATTTCCTTTAATTTGCTTAAGCGTTCATCGAAACCTTCCGAATAGAAATACTATTGCTACCGTTGGCTCTACATTCGGCCATTTCGCCAAATTTTGGCGACAAACAATTTTTTTGACGAAAATTATTTTCAACAGCGTCATAACGATACGTTTGATGGCATTTTGCATTGTGACCAGACTACCAGTTCTCATGCATACTCATGCAAAATGTCCCCACCTACGAAGAAACTGGTAGAAGCTAGTAAATTATAAATCTACTTAGTATTCGGTTATAATTAAATTTACCACTATTAAATTCTCTTTCATGAAACTCACGTTCTTAATTATTAATGAAATCTTACTCATCAGTTTTCTTAAATATTTTTGAGGTTCTTAAGCTTTCTTTGCTGATGAATTTTCCTGCATTTATTGATTTTGTTCTATATTTCCGTTCATTTGCTGAAGCGTTCATCGAAACTTGACGATTGGAAATGCTATTGCTGCCGTTCTCGCTACATTCGGCCATTTCGCCAAATTTTGGCGACAAACTTTTCTTTTGGCGAAAATTATTTTTAAAAGCGCCATAATTATACCTTTGATGGCATTTTACATTATGATCAGACTACCAGTTCTCATGCAAAATGTCCACACGTACAAAAAAGCTGGTAGAAGCTAGTAAATTATAAATCTACTTAGTTTGTCATTTATAGTTAAATTTATCACTATTAAATTCGCCTTCATAAAACTCACGTTTTCAATTATTAATGAAATCTTACTCGTCAGTTTTCTTAAATATTTTTTGGGATTCTTTCAGCTTTCCTTCCAAAGCAATTGAAATTCTATTTTGATTCGCACAAAACTTCCATCCTCGAAACTTAATTAATTAATTAATTGGACAAATGAGCTTATTAGATTTCAAAACTACTCATTTGTTAAACACAACTATTGACAAAACTTTTCAGACCTTTAATTTACGAGTAAACACACTTTCAAAGTCGTCTTTTAATTTAGTACGCCCTAATTAACGCAACTCTCAACAATAAGCAGAACATAACACACAAATCACTTAAAGGATCGTCATCATCATGTTTTCCCGTAATCGTCTTGATGAGTTTTGCACACAAATCCGCGATCATTTTCACCCAAGGATGGTTAACTTTAATTATGCGAACGTTTTGGCGTAGCTAATTGGAAGTGTTGGCTATCGATCCAAGCACAGACAAGCGAAAGATGTTTGTGAGATACGTCTGAGCATAATCGCTCAGAAGATTGAACACATCGGGCTTCGACCTTTAATGACCTTATTAACTTGGTCGCCCCCTTTTACCTTAAAGATGCTACTGATATACGGGGTGTGTCGTTTAAAATTAATCGGATGTCGATGGTTGATTTTCTGTTGTTGTATTAGAAACTTTTATATTGACTGCTCATAAAAGTAACCTCTCGTTTTAAAGCATTGATTTTTGGTATTAAATAGTTAATGATGACCTGTATGTAGCGTGGTGTTAATATGCTAAGCATTAAAAAGCATTTAACAAACTTTTAGTGATCGGAATAAATTTTCAATATTAGTTTTAATCAGGGTTTTTCTTATATATTTTGCTGAATTTTGCCTCCATTTCAGTGGGACTTCGAATTTTTAATCCTTTGCCACTCCTATGTCCAGTCTGACTGGCCATTTAACAGGTGGCGTCATTTCCACTTTTTTGTTGGATAATAGTTATGATAAAAGCTATATAATTGCACTTTTTTGCGTTGAGGGTTAGTAATTATATAAATTTGCAAATATTTCTGAGAATTCTAAGCACTAAAAGGAATCTTTATAATCATTCATTATGAAAAAGTAGAAATTCATTTATACGTTATAGAGAAGTAGATAGGAATACATTTATACGTTATAGAGAAGTAGGCAGACATTTAAACGTTATAGAGAAGTAGGCAGACATTTTAACGTTATAGAGAAGTAGGCAGACATTTTAACGTTATAGAGAAGTAGGCAGACATTTAAACGTTATAGAGAAGTAGAGATATGAATACTTTTATACGTTTTAAAGAAGTAGATAGGAATACATTTGTACATTTTAGAGAAGTAGATAGGAATACTTTTATATGTTTTAGAGAAGTAGATAGGAAAACTTTTATATGTTTTAGAGAAGTAGATAGGAATACTTTTATATGTTTTAGAGAAGTAGATAGGACTACTTTTATATGTTTTAGAGAAGTAGATAGGAATACTTTTATATGTTTTAGTGAAGTAGATAGGAATACTTTTATATGTTTTAGTGATGTTGATAGGAATACTTTTATATGTTTTAGAGAAGTTGATAGGAATACTTTTATATATTTTAGAGAAGTAGATAGGAATACTTTTATATGTTTTAGAGAAGTAGATAGGAATACTTTTATATGTTTTAGAGAAGTAGATAGGAATACTTTTATATGTTTTAGAGAACTAGATAGGAATACTTTTATATGTTTTAGAGAAGTTGATAGGAATACTTTTATATGTTTTAGAGAAGTTGATAGGAATACTTTTATACGTTTTAGAGAAGTAGATAGGAATACTTTTATACGTTTTAGAGAAGTAGATAGAAATACATTCCTATACTATAGAGAAATAGATACTTTCGTACATTATAGAGAAATAGATTAATAGAGCATTTTTTTTATTTTAAAGTCATTTTTCTCAATACTACATTTTAGGAGCTTGATTGGTGGATTAAACAAAAATGATTCATCATATCATTACGAAAATTTTCCTTTATGCTTTTGTACACATATGGAAAATCATGTAAACTCAAAACATTACTATCTATACGGTTTCAGTACTTGCTAATACACCAAAAATTTTGTTTAAAAATGCGTTATCATTCATTAACAACATAAAAAGTTAAAATAACTACACTAAACCTATTAAAATATTTAACACTTTGCATGAATATCAAGCTATGATCTTTGAAAATATATTAATGTAGCGCATAATATAAACTGCTTATTTTCTATAAAACTTTGTGTTTAAGCAAATTTTGTTTTCGACATTTTATACAGAACGATATTTTTCATACATATTTTAATTCATGAAAATTATTTAATCGATTTAAAAATTTATAGCTCTAAAGTTAATTGTATACTCTTTATTTACCCTTTATTTAAATACCAGAAATTCTCTTCACTAAAACAATTTTACTCTCTCTTATTCTTATTATATAATCTTTATTCATTGAACTCTTGTCTATTATTATACTCTTTATTATTTACTTATTATATATTCTTTATTTAATAATAAGTAATACTCTTTATTCAAAGACAAGCCTGGATTAAAAAAATGTCTTTACATTAATTACAGTTTCATCATTTCAACTTAAAGTTAAATTTTAATGGCACGGAGAGAGAGAGAGAGAGAGAGAGAGAGAGAGAGAGAGAGAGAGAGAGA
>JAOUZG010000678.1:1271570-1290157 GCA_026289955.1 Argiope argentata | reverse complement strand
AGAGAGAGAGAGAGAGAGAGAGAGAGAGAGAGAGAGAGAGAGAGAGATGAGTAGTACAATGAACAGAGCATCTTAAGTTCTACACAATAGTATTAATTGAGCATTTGAGCCAGCATTAATACCAACAAACCGGCTGGTCGCCAAAGGCGGCTAGTTGTGTTATAAAACTCTGATAAAAAGCCATTAAAATTAAAAAGGCTTTTATTGGTTTATTGAGAGAGAGTCACATTTGATCAGCTTTCGAGATCGGTTTTAGCTGCTATAGATTCTTTAGTCCCTTAAAATTAGATTATTAAGATTTCAAAAAAAGGCAACACATGTTCATAAATTTGAGATATCTTAGTTAATATCCATAAGCTCCATATCGATATAAAATTGCCAGATTTCCTTTTATCTTTTTAGATCCATCAGTTTTTGACTCATAGTTATCCCATCGCTTTGTGAGTTTTTGATAAGGCTTGTTAAAGCCATGTAAGGTTAGAACGCTACTAATATTAATTAGTATTAAAAGTATTGGTAAATTGACGTTCATCAGTACCTGACTGAGAATTTTGTAGAATTATTATCATGTCAGAACATATTGCTTTGGGAATCTTATTGAATCTAAAAAATAAACGATGGCGATGGAATAAAAAATGGCGAAAAATAAACATTTTAATCCGTAGGTGAAAAATAAACATTTCGATCCGTAGGCGAAAAATAAACATTTCGATCCGTAGGCGAAAAATAAACATTTCGATCCGTAGGCGAAAAATTAGCATTTCGATCCGTAGGCGAAAAATAAACATTTCGATCCGCAGGCGAAAAATAAACATTTTAATTCGTAGCTGAAAAATAAACATTTTAATTCGTAGGTAAAAAATAAGCATTTCGATCCTTGGGCGAAAAATAAACATTTTAATCCGCAGACAAAAATTTGAAATTTTATCTGCACGTGCATCTCAAAAAATCAGCTTTTAATAACATGTTGCCATCCCATTTACAAAAGCTCTGATTAAAAAATAAGTTAATGAATATAGTAAACAAAACCTAGAAAAATGTCATTTTGTGCATGTGATTATGTGAAATGAAATAAATAGGAAATGCTATATTTTTTTAAACAATAAATGCGAGACAAATTTTTTTGGATCGTTTGCAATACTAAAGTGACTCATTCAATGAAGCCATTAAAATGAATAAAATACAATTTAACTTGCACGAGCGCGTGGTGATTGGCCGTTCAAGAAATGATATTCCGACATGATACGTTGAAATATGCATAGCAGATTTCATTTTAATCTTTTTTTTGTATTTAATGATTTTTATTCTAATTTGGCGATTCCATTTCCAGTGTGACCGTACCTGGCATTGGCTTCAGAGAGAACATGGGTTGCACTTTGGTCAGCGATTCGCTGTCCTCCTGGCAGGGCATGGGTCTGGAGCTGGTTCTCACCTTTGTGATCGCCTTCACCATGTGCTCCACTGCCGATCCGAACCGGAAATCTCTGGGCAGTGACTCTTTAGCAGTGGGCCTGGCATATCTTGTATGCACCCTCATAGCTGTAAGTACCTTACTTCTATTTTGTAAATAGTGAAGTATTATTTTCTTTTATCGATTTTGAATTCTATAACAAGGAAATGCATCAAATTTGGAAACTTTCTAGCATCAAATTTGCAAACTTTCTAGCATCAATTTCGTAAACTTTCTAGCTTCAAATTCGTGACTACGCATCAAATTCGTAAACTTTCTAGCATCAAATTCGTAATGAAATTCGTAACTTCGCGTCAAATTCGTAAATTTTTTAGCATATTTTTTAAGAGTGAATTGTTTTTATCATTTATACTTCTATTTTGTTCATCGTGAAGTATAATTTTCTTTTATCGATTTTGAATTCTGTAACAAGGAAATGCATTAAATTCGTAAACTTTCTAGCATCTTTTTTATGAGTGAATTGTTTTTATTATTTATATATTTAAAAAAAAGATGTTCCGAATATCAAAACTTACTCCTTAGTTTTCTTAATTGGCACATAAGTTTTAATTTTTTTTTATTTTTGAAATGAATTCAAATGACTAATTTCGATTCTTAATCAGTTTATAAAATGAATATTTATTTTAGCATGGAATGCATTTTTCGCGAAGTCATCAAATTACACAATGCA
Organism: Argiope argentata; assembly: GCA_026289955.1. Lineage (NCBI taxonomy): Eukaryota > Metazoa > Arthropoda > Arachnida > Araneae > Araneidae > Argiope > Argiope argentata. The sequence continues at coordinate 1,288,016 of JAOUZG010000678.1, read as the reverse complement.
AAAGTTTGACAATGCATTCATATAACATGGTTTTACAGTCACATATCAAGTACTACTGTACGTATCATATACTACTGCTCGTATAATCTATTGTGCATGCCATATACTACTGCTCATATAATCTATTGTGCATGCCATATATTACTGCTCATATAATCTATTGTGCATACCATATACTACTGCTGGTCATATGTTATTTTACATACCCTATACTACTGCTCATATAAGTTATTGTGCATACCATATACTACTGCTCATATAATCTATTGAGCATGCCATTTACTGCTGCACGTATAATCTATTGTGCATGCCATATACTGCTGCACGTATAATCTACTGTGCATGCCATATACTGCTGCACGTATAATCTATTGTGCATGCCATATACTTCTGCACGTATAATCTATTGTGCATGCCATATACTTCTGCACGTATAATCTATTGTGCATTCCATATATTACTGAACTTGCCATATACTATTGCACATGTTCATATATTACTAAACTTCCTATATACGACTGGGAAATATCATATACTACGGAGCAATACCATATACTATGGAGCAATACCATATACTATGGAGCAATACCATATACTATGGAGCAATACCATATACTATGGAGCAATACGATATACTATGGAGAAATACCATATAGTATGGAGCTATACCATATACTATGGAGAAATAACATATACCATGGAGAAATAATATTGTTACAAGCGGGCGAACGCTCGCCGAAGTAGAAAACGTTGGCGACGCTTCACTAGGTACTTCGCGCCAGCCGAGTTGACTTGGCGAGGGGAATTTTCTGGTAGCCCCGAGACAGTTCTGGCTGCACCGCGTTGCTTCTCGGGATGCTCGCCCGGCTATATAAGGGAAGGGTTGCCGTATGATGTGCAGAAGTGAGTGAATTGAGAGTTCCTCTCTCTCGGAAGAGAAGCGTCTCGCTGGACTAGCGGATTAGTGAGCTGTATTTACGTTCGCCGTTAACGTTGCATTATCGAGCTCGCTGTGGTTAACTGTTTGCTGTGCTATACGATAGCTGTTTTGCAGTCTGAGTTTATTATGCGTAAAGCTTGCACTTTCGCTGTAAGTGACTGTTGACTGCTGGATTGTATTTATCTGAAATTGTTACTCTATCAATTAACCTATACATAACTGTAAATAGCTGTAAATAACTTTGTTTGTGTTGTCCTCAAGTAAAGTCCATTCAATCCGAACCCACTACGCTAAAAACGTAACAATATTTATTTTAGCATAGAATTCATTATTTACTAGGTCATCAAATTACACATTGCAAAAGTTTGACAATACACTCATATAATGTGAGTTTACAATCACATATCAAGTACTATTGCACGTATCATATACTACTGTTCATATAAGCTATTGTACATGCCATATACTACTGCTCATATAATCTATTGTGCATACCATATACTACTGCTGCTCACATAAGTTAGTTTGCATACCATATACTGCTGCTCATATAAGTCATTGTGCATACCATATACTACTGTTCATATAAGCTATTGTACATGTCATACACTACTGTTCATATAATAGATTGTGCGTGCCAAATACTACTGCACACATATACTACTGGGCATCATATACTATTGTTCATGCCATATACTACTGAGAAATACCATATCCTACGGAGGAATACTTTATATTACGGAGCAATATCATATATTAAAAAGCAATACCATATATTATGGAGCAATACCATATACTATTGTTCATGCCATTCAGTACTATGCAATATTATATACTATTGCGCATGCCATAAACTCATGCATTTGCATGATTTGTTCGAATTGTATCTGTTGGTGATTTCTTATACTCTAATTTTCTTAGAACCTTCTTGAGTAAAACCAGTGGGATGGTCTTCTGGAAACTTTCTTGCATTATAATAAATGTACGTTTTATATTATTAATTCCATGCCATTGGCGATCATTAGTAACCAAAGAACCTATTGGAACGATGTTTTTAACGACTTTTTTGGCAATTAATCTAGGTGCTGAAGTTAAAGCACTAATATCGGAATCTGACGGCTTGTTTTAGACGCCTTTTTTCGATCAATTGTCATCAAAATTGGATACAGCAGAACAAGTTGAAAAAGAATATTTTTTTTTTGAAGTTGGAACCTGACTGTAATCACAAAATGATAAACCAAGTTTCGTGTTTTGGAATCTTGGTATTTTTAAACTATCATACTTATATGATTGTGAATGCATAGACTGATAGACAATCGATTCCTTCACATAATTGGTTCCATATCTGATAAACACTATTCTTTTAAATATTAAATTTGTGTATCCTATTTTATTAATCTAGTCTCATCGTTTTGTAGTTATCGTATTTGCTTTTATTCTGGCTTTTATCAATACAAAACAGACTTCCTCTGAATAAATTTCGTTCAGAACTAAAAAAACAATCTATAAATTTGGTCTCAAGTTCTTATACTAAATTTCAACCGTCAACACAAAGCGTTTTTGATTTATAGTGTTTGTAGACAGAGACATAATGCTAAAAATGTATTTTTTTTGTATTAAATAATATCTGAAACTTGGAGATAAGTCAAAATCTCTATTTGAATTTATTGAACATTGGAATATTTTCTCTTTATATGCTTTATATATGAGAAAAGGCATTGTAATTCAACTTTTGACTACTATAATGTGTAAAAAAATGTTAGTTGTACAAATTTTTTTCAGCCTTCTGTTATTTAAAGCTTTGAATATAAAAATTTGATGGATATTTTTTAAACCAGAATCAAACTATATTAACCTAAATATTAAGCCGAATTCAGACGACATTATCTTTTCGTTACTCAAATATTGGTAAATAAGATAATAACGTAAATATTTATTTACAACTACGTAAAAAAAGAAGAAATCTGATAAATAATTCACGCTAGAGTAAGTATGTTAAAAATTCTAAAAAATCCTGTTATTTGGGTAGGATTTACTCTAATAACCCTATCGAAGATGAATGATTGTAAACAACAACAACAAAAAAACGTTTTTAAATAAATTAAATAAAGTAGAAAATGCCATCGATTAAATATTCAAAAGGTTAAATTCTATTACACGAATTATAATTATATTTCTATGAAAAATAAAAGGTTATTTCAATCAATAAAAAGAAACTGATCATACATGTAAGAGCAATAATTATAGTGAAATTAAAAATAAAGTTGTATGAGTAACTATAAGTAGGCAAAACATGAGCAGAAAGGCTGGAAAATGCTGTTCGGTCAATGAAAAATAATTGTCCTGACGGGGACAACTACAATCTGCTGTATTATAATTTATCTTACTGCACATGCGTTTGTAGAGTTGGACGGGTTTATTTTTTCTTTAGAAAATTGATAACTCATTGTAAATTAATTCCGACATTTTTTGCTCTTTTTGACGATTATGTTTTTTGCCACTTCTTTTATATAGTTTTCCTAATTTAGGTATGTTAACATTTTTTTTTAAATTTTACCATGCTTCTTTGTATAAATATCCATCATTTTTAATAAACAAAAGATAAATAGTATAAAAGATAAATACATAAGGATAAAATATATAATATAAATAGATAAGGATAAAATATATAAGATAAATACATAAGGATAAAATATATAAGATAAATACATAAGGATAAAATATATAAGATAATACATAAGGATAAAATATATAAGATAAATACATAAGGATAAAATATATAAGATAAATACATAAGGATAAAATATATAAGATAAATACATAAGGATAAAATATATAAGATAATACATAAGGATAAAATATATAAGATAAGGATATAAAGATAAATACATAAGGATAAGATATATATTGCCAAAACGGCAATTTATAGCCAAGCATGGAATGTGTGAATCTATCTTATGAAGTTGCGGCAAACATAAATCAGCTCCTTTTTGAGGATGATCTTCCTATTTGTCGTCTTATAATTGGTCGAATGTTAACAGGGCGTTATTCTAATAGCGTAAATTAATTCAATTAATTTGCCACTTATAGAAGATAAATTTCTCTTAATAAAAAATAAAATATTTATGCAGACGATTTAAAGAATTTGGATTTGCATTTATATTATTTTATTTATATAATTTGTACTTTAAAATATCGTCTGCTTTGCAAAATACTTATTTTAGAAAAAACAATTCTTAGTTTGGTAAATAAAGAATAAATATTTTTAAAAAAGCTAGGAAATAAATTCGAGAACGATCGAAAACTGTTGTATGACATAATTGTAAATTGGCTTATTTTGTAATTAAAGAATAGGATTTAAAGAATTTGTATTTACATTTCTATTATTTTATTTATATAATTTGTATTTTAAAATATCGTCTGCTTTGCAAATTATTTATTTAAGAACAAAAAATTCTTAGTTTGGTAAATAAAGAATTAATATTAAAAAAAGTTAGGAAATAAATTTGAGAACGATCGAACTACGCTTGTATGATAAATTGGAAATTGGTTTATTTTGTAATTTTAAATTACATTTAGACTGTCACAATTCCTAGACTTTACTCTAAAGTTTATTTAAGTACCGAAGTTAGATTTTTTTCCCTGTTAGATCTTTGCAGTAATTTCGTCTTTAATTCTATTTCAGTATTGAAACACAAAAATACTGAATCGGTATTTCTGTGTTTAATTTGAGAGGGAAATGATTTTTGTGTTATCCAAAATATATTCTTGAGTAATTGCAGACACATATTTCTTTTTCATCTTGTTATCAAATGTTCGATAAGGAATTCAATCGAGTCCTTTATATTTTTGAAGCCATTCCTGAGGCTAGGAATTTTATCAGTTACACAAACTTGTGTCCAGACAAGAGTTGTTTGTGTATCAAATCGCACACACCAAGTTAACTTTGACCTTAATTTTCCAAGATAAGGAACAACACTTTTCCCATCAGTTAAGATATGAAACGGATACAAACACTAATCATTGGTGCAATAATGTGTACTCTAGAGAAACTCAATACTGAAAGAATAATATTTAGAATGTTCTGTAAGTAGTAAATTTACTTACTATTAATCAGTATCATTTTTGATAATTGGGTTTTTACAAAAAGTATAGAAAGAATGTTTACTGGATGAAAACGAATGTTGCGGCAAGCAAGCAAACAATTCAGTAGAGTTACCTTTTGCTTGAGTGGCATCACCCGTTATTTGTTATTCTATAAAACTACTTATATACTTATAATTTTTTTCTTGGAGAATAAATATATGTTTTACTAACGGCGTCTCCCAATATATATAGTGTCGAAAACTCTATGTGAATCAGGACCATGAATTTATAATTCCTGTTTTTTATAAAATATCGGCACGTTTACTTTCTTACTGAATTTCTTGTGTTTATACTTCAAATTACACCAATGGCGACGACTGATAAAACTATAAACAAAATGGCGCAACTCAAGCGAAAACGGATAACTGTGCGGGGTATAATTATGCCTTTTTCTCTACAAATGAGTAATATGTAAGATGATTTTTCAATTAAAAATTGGGGAATATACTTATAATCGTTTGACAACGCCTTAAATGAAATGGAAATAATAGATAATGAAATACACAATTTACTTTCTGTGTAATAAAATAGGCTCTTATGTTGAGATCATATTGGGGCATTTTGATCCTGAGCAAAGTACAGCCAAACAGAAACACTATTAGAAAAGATTAAAAGGAAATCTACTATGCATATTTCAATGTATCACGTCAGAACATGATTTCTTGAATAGCCAAGAACCACGTGCTCGTGCAAGTTAAATTATATTTTTTATTCATTTTAATCGTTTCATCGAATGAGTCACTTCAGTACTGCAAACGATTCCAAAAAACTGTGTCTCGCATTTATTGTTTAAAAACTATCACATTTCCGATTTATTTCATTTCATATAATCGCGAGCTCAAAATGACATTTTCCCAGGTTTTATTTGCTGTAGTCATTAACTTAATTTTTTTTTAGATCGGAGCTTTTGTAAATGCGATGGCAAGGCGTTATTAAAAGCTGATTTATTTTTGAGATGTTCACGCAGATAATAAAATTTCCAATTTTTCGCTTACGGATTTTTGTTGACGGCAAAAACCTCGTCACAAAAACAACATCGGGTTCTGATATGATAAAAACACCCACTTGTATCATATGTGATTCGTGTGAACCAAAAAATAAATTGCCAGTGAACCACACACTTCCTTAACTTGACGATTACATGTAACATATAGGATCAAACACATTCCTTCTGTTTTGGAAATTTCGGAAAAGATTTCCAGTACTGAGGATTATTTACAGTTATCTGAAGACTTGGCGAATTTGGTTCAAACTCTGATAAGTACTTGCAATTTAGATGTTAAATAAGTACCAAATTTTAGCAATTTATCGGTTTTCATTTGGTAACTATCGGATTTTTGTTAACGCCAAAACCCTCATCTCCAAAACATCATGTTCTGACATGATAATAAACACAACATTTCCACTAGATGCTTGAGCAATTTTATAAATACACAATGGTACGATGCTTTATATTATTCTCTACCGATTCAATTTTCAGGTTGGAGGAAAATTAGTATTATCAAATGAGTCCAAATATTTGTTGCTATTACTATATTGTTCCTTGACAAATTTCTTTTCAAAGAACCCTTTTTTCGGTTAGCCAAAGTAACACAAATATTTCTGATTACATTTTACTGCAATATTTTTCAACCATTTCTCCAAGTTTTCGTTTATCATATGAGTAATTATATTTTCTCTAATTGGAACTATTTGTAAATTTCAAGTCCGATTGATGACGATGAAAGTTAACCAGTCATTTCATCGATGTTTGGTTCCATTGCTTAGGATTGTTTTTCGAACATTTATTTTCTGTGGATAGAACTTTGTGAACAGAATTTTAGAACGATCTTTACTGGAGAAAGTATAAAGAAATGAAAAAATAGGTAACCCTTTTCTCAGTTTTCGTTTTTAAAAAATTTATTTTACTGTTGGGAACTTTATAACACTACTACGTAACTCTTTATATTGAATTGAATAAAATAGAAACTAGTAGTATAGATTAAAAAAATTAAGTCAATTCCTACATAAATCAACGAAGAACATTTTCATTTTAGTTACTTTTTATTAAATAATTACGATTAATATAAATAAATGATCAAAAAATTATACATGACCTCAACAAAAGCAAGTTCGCATCAGTTGAAAATAAATCAGATTCAATTCGATTATCAAGTCGTAGGAGAATTGGTATGGTCAAATGAGTCCAAATATTTATTCCTATTTCTAGTGGAATCCTTGTTAAATCGTTCCTTGGCAAATTTCGTTTCAAAGAACCCTTTTTTCGGGTAGCCAAAGTAACACAAATATTTCTGATTACTTTGCGCTGCAATATTTTTCAATCATTTCTTCGAGTTTTCGTTTATCATATGAATAGAAATATTTTCTCTAATTGGAACTATTAGTAAATTTCAATTCCGATTACTGACGATGAAAGTTTATCAGTCATTTCATTGATCTTTGGTTCCATTGCTTAGGATTGTTTTTCGAACATTTATTTTCTGTGGATATATTGATTGGCTAAAATCTTGCCAAAATTTTACAACACGTTAGCCAACATGTAAGATAAGATTTAGTAATCTCAACTACTTCTTTGCTAAAGTTTTGTCCTTGAACCTTGCCAATAATTTGCCTCTTCTGGTAATCTGGTAATCGTTTCCACGGTGTATCAGATTGTTTTGATCTTATCGTTTTCCGCCACTTTTACTTCAAAATGAGCACTTCATGTAATTTGTGTGCTTCAAAAGAAGTAATGGGAACCCATTTATTCTGTGATATTTTAGAAATTGATTGCTTAAGTTCATATTGAAGTCTATTTCATGCTAACTAATGTGTTTAAATGTGACTTCAAATAAAAATAACTGTTAAAAAATCACATTTCCTATTTATTTCATTTCATATAATCTCATACTCAAAATGACATTTTTCTAGGTTTTATTTGCTCTATTCTTTAACTTATTTTTTTTAAATCAGAGCTTTTGTAAAGGTGATGGCAACGCGTTATTGAAAGCTGATTTTTTGAGAGGCTCTTGCAGATAATAAAATTTTTATTTTTCGCTTACGGATTTTTATCATGTCAGAACATGATATTGTTTTAGGAATGAAGTTTTGTGGTGTCGACAAAAATCCGTAGTTGAAAAATAAAAAATAAAGCGAATTGTGGAGAAAAATTGAAATTTTATTATCTACACGAGCATATCCAAAAATCAGCTTTTAATAACGCTTTGTCATCACATTTACAAAAGCTCTGATTAAAAAAAAAAATAAGTTAAAAAATAGAGCAAATAAAACCTAGAAAAATGTCATTTTGAGCACGTGATTAAATGAAATGAAATAAATAGGAAATTGGATATTTTTTTAAACAATCAATGCGAGACAAAGTTTTTTTGGATCGTTTGCACTACCAAAGTGACTCATTCAATGAAACAAACTTAAATGAATGAAAATATATTTTAAATTGCACGAGCACGTGGTGATTGGCCGTTCAAGAAATGATGTTCTGCCATGATGCATTAAAATATGCATAGCAGGTTTCATTTTAACCTTTTATTTTGATTTTCGCCTATGGATTTTTGTTGACGTTAAAAACTTCATTCCAAGAACAACATCATGTTCTGACATGATAATAAAGTTGCTCGGTTAAATTATAACTAAAAACAGCGTTAAAAATAAAATGAACTAAACACTATTCAGTATTTTGAAAAGTTCCAAAAATTTAATTTTCATTTTGTGTCATTTTGTAATAAAATATCTATTTATATTTACTAAATTTTACTGACAAATCTTTTAGGTTTAACCACATCATATATTCATACATTTAAGTTGTTATACCAAAAAGTACTTAGAAACTTCCTTCACTAAAAGTTTGCTGCAAAGAATACATAAATATATATGTCCTTCCTTTATTTAATTCTGTAATATATACTGCTTAGCTAAACAAAAAAAAGACATTGTAAAAGCATAATAGCCCATTTTACGTTTAATTATAGGTTATTAAAGCATTAATGGCCCTATTACATAACCAGTAATGATATTTTTAAAACTTCAGTGAAATAAACTTGCCCAATTTCGCATCGTAAAAGAGATATTATTCCAGCTGTTAATTTGCTTTCTATGTTTTTATGTGAGTATTTAATAATACAGAAATTTCGATGAGCTTGTAATTTTTTCCTTTCTGAAATTATTTTTGCGTACTTGCGTTGGCTGAAAATATATTTTTGACTCAAAATTAAGAATTAATTTTCTTCTTAAAATAATTATTGTAGAAGCGACTTTTTTGCAACGAATTGATTGTAATAATATAGAACGCATTTGTAAGATATATGTGTAAACTCATCGAATTTCATGTTCTTTCATTTTCGAAATATAAATGATTATTTTAAACATGAAATACTGGTCACGCGCACTCTTATAAAATAACAATAAAATTATGTGTCGTTATTGTAGACCAGTGGAAGTGGTTTCTCCAAAACTTTCTCACACACTCTGTAATAGAAATATTATCATTAACAACTCTTAGCGTAGCATTGATATTACGATATATTAACCTTTGACATGGATTTAACATTTTTTACAGAATATATCATGTCATCCTTGGCGATATACGATTAAAAGTAACCTAAAATCAAATTTGTGACTTATATGCATTTTCCCCTAATCGATTGGAATGAAAACTTTTCACAAATTTACATTTGTAGTCCCATGATTCCTACGAAATTTAATATTTTTATGTCTTTACAACTTTAACTTTACAACTTTCTTTTCGAAAACAACTTTCTTTTCGAAAACAACTTTCGATTTCGGAAATTATATTCGAACTTCTGGACAGATAAACTTTCTTTTTATTAGCGGATGTTGCTCTAGATTTGATAGAAATTTACAAATTTGATATGTAAACCTTATAGCATATTTCATCAACCATGCAAAAACATTTTTGAATTATCTTTGCCAAAAATTTGATTTCTTACTCAGGGAGGTTTTAAAGGTAAAAATTTGTCAAAATTTCGAATTCAAAATTTTTTTGGTGATTACTATTGCAATTGGCGATTTTATTGGCGACTGCTCTATACTACGCATGTGAAAAAGTTAAAAAAAATAAGGAAACTCCAGGTTACGTGCCTTCTTAGCTCACATTTTGTTGTCATTTTAACATTGTCAGTACTTACGTATTAGACCGTCCAACTTTATCGCCAAATGGGAAGTCGGCGCCAATGAGTAGCTGAATCGCCAAGTATGGCAATCCAGCAACGCTCTATTCCGTTCAACTTTATCGCCAAATTTAAATCTGTTGCCAAAAAATTACTAAACCTTTGGCGACCGTTGGCGAAGACGGTCAAATACGTAAGTACCACATTTTCTTTAAACTGAATAGAAAAATATATTCTAGATAATGTCTTTAAATATCAATTCAACAGAAATACCAGTTTTCGATCAATTTAATTTTTAAGTGTTTTCTCTATAGAACTTGATGAGCACATCAATGATCAGTTATAAGCGATTTGAAATATACAAAATTTTAGAACAACCTTTTCTAGAGCAAATATAAAGAAACGAAAAAAAGTAATCCAGCCCCAGTTCTCCTTTCGGGCTCTTTTTTTACTTAGTTTCTGGATATCCAGTTACTCGTTTCCACACTTCGTGCTTTTTTTTGGATAAAAAAAGCTTTCTTCTGGTGCCGGATTCTGCATAGAATGCGATTGATTTACGATGGAATGTCTTTTATGCATGAAATGTATAGGTCCACAGTTTGCATAATCAATAGAGGAAGATAAATCTACTGCATACAATTGGGCATTCTTATCGGTTTGTGGTCAGGGGATCTCCAAAAATGCATTCGGAAAAGTGATTTGTTTTCGTATGGCCATAAATAAGGATTTCGTTTTCTCCAAAGATAACGGCATCATTAAACATAAAGGGGATTTTATAGAATAAATGCGATATGGAATAAAATCAGCTCGAATCAATATTTATTTTGTGGAAAGGCTTCGAATAAAATGTTTGGTTTAACATCGATATGTTGCAGGTGTGCAATAGATTCACGAAATTCTCAACGGAACTTCTAAATGTTACTATTACTAGGATAAAGTGATATAATAAATACATTTGCATGCGAAATATGGAAGTGCCATTTTGAAATCCTTAATAGAATGCTTAATGAAATATATATATATATATATATATAATATAATATTATTCAGCTACAATTTTACTAGCAGCAAACATATACTGTACAATATTGTATGCCAGTGAACAATATTTGCTATATTTTATAATATTGTATTACATGGAGTAAGAATATCACACATTATTATATAATATTGTTGAACATTGAATTATATCGCATAGTTATATGCAAGTATTGTTTAATATTGTTGAAGAATGAATATTATAATATCGCGCAGTATTGTATAATATTGTTGAAAGTAAATAATATAATACCATGCATTATTGTATAATGTTGTTGAAATTAAATAATATAATATCGCTCATTATTGTGTGATATTGTTGAAATTGAATAATTTAATACCGCGCATTATTGTATAGTACTATTGAAATTAAATAATATAATATCGCCCATTATTGTGTGATATTGTTGAAATTAAATATTATATCGTGCAGTATTTTATGATATTGTTGAAATTAAATAATTTAATACCGCGCATTATTGTATAATACTATTGAAATTAAATAATGTAATACCGCTCTGTATTGTATAATATTGTTGAAAAGGAATTATTTAATACCGAGCAGTATTGACATTGAATAATAGATACCGCTCTGTATTGTATAATATTGTTGAAATTGAATAATTTAATACCGCGCAGTATTCTATGATATTGTTGAAATTGAGTAATATAATACAGCGCAATATTGTATAATATTGTTGAAATTAAATAATATGATATTGCACAGTGTTGTACAATATTGTTGAAATTAAATAGTATATCGCGCAGTGTTGTACAATATTGTTGAAATTAAATAGTATAATATCGCGCAGTCTTGTATAATATTGTTGAAATTCAATAATGTAATACCGCTCTGTATTGTATATTATGTATTGTTGAAATAGAATAATATAATACCGCTCTGTATTGTATAATATTGTTGAAATAGAATAATATAATACCGCTCTGTATTGTACAATATTGTTGAAATTAACTAATAAAATATTACGAAGTATTGTATAATATTGCGCATCGTGGTATGCGACCTGAAGTGTGGGAAAAGAGAGAATATGAGTAGTGAGATGCTTATTTTACATAATTAATTTTCATAGGCTCATCATTTTCGCACAGAAGTTATTTTATTCTATTTTAAATTTACAAATGCGACTAACTTATCTTGAAGTTTATGATTGCAGCTTGATGACAAGGTATTAGAGAAAAGTGTGAAATTGTATTAATGAGTTAAAATAATTTTACATTAGGAGCTAGTATCCGCAGTTAGATTTCACCCAGATGGCTTGATGTGCAGGAACCTCATCAGTTAGGAGAGTTGGTTGTATAAATACTCCTTGTTTTTTCAGCTATTTCATAAATGATTGGTATAGTAGATTTCTATTTTCTTTATTGTTTCATTATCGTTGTTCAGTTTTATCAAAAATATTTAAAATAACTTTTTAGTGAAATTCATTTGCAACTTTGATTTGAAGGAATATTTGAATTTGTCCGTTTTTGACGATGTACTGTTCGTTTCAGGATTTTGAGACGACCACTTTTCGACGATTCTATCCCATTAAGGGGAGAGACTCAGAAAAATGTGCGCCATTTCCGAAATTTACTTTATTGCTAAATGTAAACATCTCCTCCTTTCCACTTTTCTCTCGCCCCTATTTTTCCGAATTAAACCCATCGTTACGCATGCGCAAAGGCGAGGAAGGTTTTAGAATCCGTCGGCAAATAATATATCATGATACTGATTTCTACAGAGGCTTTGTTTTGCTTCTTTTATGTTAGTTTTAGCTACTGCTTCAAGGCTAGGGAATATTCAATTGCGATTAACCTTAAACAAAACAGTTTATTTTTTCAGACAGTGTGGATTCAAAGTTAGTTTTGGGGCATTAGTTTTTTTAGCTTTTGTGTCTTTAAAGTTGTACAAATAGCTATTATATTTCCTATATAATAGCTAATTGTACATACAGATCTATCTGATTGCTTCTGCTACAAACTTTAAAGAGTTGCAGCGTGTACAACTAAGTGCAACAAGAACCATCACTGGACGTAGGGATTCCTGTCCTAATGATATAGTTCTTTATGAGGCTGACCTCCAGCCCCTGTCTCTGAGAAGGAAGCAAATTTTGCAAAATATATTGCTAAACTCAATAGCCTTGTGTCTTATAACAGAACATCGAACTTCTTATTAAATTGGACCGATAATAAGAGATTGAAGAGGGATGGCCCTCTTGGTTTTATGAATAAGTGGGGATTGAACGACATAGGGATAGAGCCCTGTACCACTTTTAACCTTTTGACTCCCACTATATTTCTTAGTAACGTGGCTTTTAACGAATATTTGAACTTGATTTTTACCAAACAAAATGAGCACCCTCAGCTGTTGCGTCAACTGGCACTTGAAGTTATTGACTATATTTAACCGGGGGATATTGTTATATACACCGATGAAAGCAAATCGGATTCGGGAAGAACGGGTAGTTTTTTCTGAAAATTAAAGACAAATCCTTTGAATATAGATTTAGAAACCCTGACTTTAGTACAGTTTTTCGCTCGGAACTCGTTGCCATAAATGAAGCCCTGGGCATCGCCCTGGACTCTGGTGTCAGCGATGTTTGGATCTTGACTGATAGCAGAAGTTCCATTCAATACTTGAGGGATTGGTCATGCATTTATGATAAATTGGGGCATAATATTGTTGCCAAATTGGCTACATTGTCCCAGGTAGGTTCTGTATCCATGGCAATGATGTCGCAGACCGACTTGCAGAGGAAAGTAGTGAACTATCGACTCCTCCATCATCTGTTTTAAAAGATTCAGAGATTTATTCCATGTTTATTGACAAAGTAAAATAAATTTGGATGATTCCTCCTGAACACGATTGGTACGCCACAGAGCACACTGGTCTATCTTTGAAGAACAACCGCTCAAGACTTGCCCAATCTGCCTTAGCTAGGGTAAAGGTCTGGCCACATCAGAAGTCGGGTCTTCGACGGTCCTAATAGGACCTTTTCTACTTGCCCTTGCTTGGCTTTTGCCTCTCCCTCTCAAATCATTTCTCGTATCGGCTCCTCTGATTAGGCAACTGTCGGATGAGAGCGAGAGTGTTTTTGACCTTTTGGTGCGGCACGATCTTTTAGACTTTGTCTAGGGGTTTAGACCAAGGGGATCGGCAACAGCAACAACATACTTCCTATATTATAACTTGAACTATGCATTAATCGATAGTCTTCCCTAAAATCTTTGACGAACCTCTTTTGAATTATTCAATTTAGTTGAAAATAATATAAATCTGATTTTTATTTAATCTGTTGAATTCCGGTGCTGTTTAATTAATCTTTTTAATTTGCATAGTTTTTTTCATTGTATTTATATGTTTTAAAATTTATTTTGTGGCATTTACTTCAGCTACTAGATATTTAAGAATATTTCTGGAATTTTATTTAAAAAAAATATTTTTAATGCATTTTTATAAACTATATTATTTGAATAAATTATTTGTTTTCTTGATGTCACTATTTTTTAAAATGAAAGTTTTTGATGAATATCAGCATATTTTTATCATATCTGAACATAATGTTATTTTAGGAATGAGGTTTGTGGCGTCAACAAAAATCCGTAGGGGGAAAGACGTAAGCGAAAAATTGAAATTTTATTATCTGCACGAGCATCTCAAACAATCAGCTTTTAATAACGCTTTGCTATTACATTTACAAAAGCTCTGATTAAAAAAAAGTTAATGACTACAGCCAATAAAACCTAGAAAAATATCACTCTGAGCACGTGAATATATGAAAGGAAATAAATAGGAAATGTGATATATTTTAAAACAACAAATGCGAGACAAAGTTTTTTTATGGATCGTTTGCAATACTAAAGTGACTCTTTCAATGAAACTATTAAAATGAATAAAAATATAATTTAACTCGCACGAACACGCGGTGCTTGGCCGTTCAAGAAATTATAGTTTGACATGATACATTGAATTATGCATAGAATATTTCATTTTAGTATTTATTTAATTAATTTATTTTTTAATTTGAGGTAGAAATTTACTGAATTATTATTGGAAGGGGAATGAAGCGGGGTTTCTTCTGCAATTTTCTGTTTATTCGTAAAGCTTAATAAAAACAATGTATTCGTAATATAATCTATGTGCAGAAAGATTTCATCGATTTTTGAAAAATAGTAATAAAAAGAACGATTTTTACTTTTGATAAATTTTTGAGTTTCTTCAGTGACGTAATGATGTTTCATTTCAGATTTCTGAATGTGTTTAAAATCATCTCTACAGTTCTAATGTGGTTGCTGCATTTTATTAAACGTCTTTCCTTTTTTTAGCTACCAGCTACTGGGGCATCTATGAATCCAGCTAGATCTCTTGGACCTGCTTTCGTTTCAAATACTTGGACTAACCATTGGGTAAGAGAATCAACTTATTATTTAGACATTAACATTGATGAAAATATTTCATACCATTGATTGAAATATGTCATACCATTGATTGAAATATATCATCGCATTGATTGAAATGTATCATCGCATTGATTGAAATGTATCATCGCATTGATTGAAAAAAATCATAGCATTGATATAAATATGTCACAACATTGATTGAAATATGTCATAACTTCTTAAACTATTGATGAAAAACTATGGTTAGTGGTGGACTTTCAAATTGAAAGTTAACTTAAGCGCAGGCAGGTTCATAAATTGTTGCCGCATAAATCTATCAAAAATAGGAATTCTGTAAGTTGTAAAATGTAGGGATTGAAATCATTATTAAATAAATTGTTTATTTATATTATTTGTCAATAATTCATTCCATTATTTATTATGTTTTATTTGACAGCCCTCGTGAAATAATTATTTTTGATGGCATATTTGCATGAAGAATACCATTTCTTTATATTAAGTAAAAATTAAAAGCTATTATTTGAAAGTAGGAAAATAACTTAATAATTATAATAACTATTAAGTATTCAGGAATTTATCTTTGTATTTACTATGATATACATATTAAGATATAAGCGAATAGAAACGTATATTTTTACAGTATTATTAAAATGAAATAATAATCGACAATTAAAAATTTATATAATTCTCTATAACCAATTAACCAATTATAGAGAGCCTATATATATATATATATATATATATATATATATATATATATATATATATATATATATATATATATATATATATATA
>JAOUZG010000678.1:1245855-1262953 GCA_026289955.1 Argiope argentata | reverse complement strand
ACAATTAATGGAATAAGTAATACAATTAATGGAATAAGTAATACAATAATGAAATAAAAAATACAATTAATGGAATAAGTAATATAGTATCTTGTATTAATTTAATAATAATGCTTTATCTATAGTCGAGCTTAATAAGTTGAAAAATAATTATAATAAAAACATTTCTAAAGTTTGGAATATTAATTGAAGTTTTTAAAGAACTATTTTTTTTATCAAATTGATTTTCTTGTTCAGAGTTAAATGGTCATTTTTTTTATCTCAAAAATTTATTATTTCGAAATATATAGAAATGCACTAAACAAAATAAATCAGCCGTATGTTGGTTCTAATGCACTTGCATTACATTCTGTTTTTGACATTTTTCAAAATATTTTTATTTCCTAAAAATTTTTCTGTCTTAAATCTATTCTTTTTTTATGTGTCAATTCGATTTTTTTTCAGTCGCTTTAGTTTACCAAAACTTTTCCTCAGGAAAAAAACAAACGATATTTTAACTGAAGATTAGACTTGTAACTTTAAAATAAGTATCGTTACTGTAAATATACTGGTTTGGAAAAGGATAAAGCAAAGTCAAATAGGATATTCTAATTTGCCTTTTTTGATTAAAAAATGTAATAGTTGCTAGTACATTCATTAAAACATTCTTACTTGACTATCTGTTGTTAGTTTTAAAATCAGTATTTATATAAATATGTTACTTTTTATCTGAGAAAAAAAACTGATTAGACAACCAAAGTTGGACGAAGAGAGTATATTTTTAACTACTAATCTGAAACTAAAACATTAACATTATTTTGATTATATTCATGAATCTAATTATTTTCTTTAAAATCCATTTTTTATTCTTTTTGTTTTATAAATACTTTTTTTAAAGCAAACGATATTTAACTCGAATATTAATTCTTTTCTTTACAGATCAAGTGTTTTTTAATGATTAATTATATAATTATCGTTTGCTTAAAAGAACGCTTCTTCTAAAAAGATGAGCTATTTTCATATCATTGAATACAAATAACGGACCAATTGTAAATAAATTCATCAAAATATTGCTGAGTTCTACATTTTGAAATGATTACAATTTATTTTTATCTTTTCTCACAAGCAATTCTAAAATAAATATACTATAGTTATAAATGTTTGTCAATAGATCAATTTATATTTGAGATGAGAAAAATATATTTCCACTATTGCTTGATTATTTTTTTGTTCCTAAATCTTGGATATATTTTAAATTTTTTTTCTGAATAATAAAATTTTGAAATTATTTATTTTTTTTGAAATTTTTGAAAAATTTGAAATTATTATTTATTAATTATTTGAAACATTTTCTCATTTATTATTGTGAAGTAAGAATTTATAATATTTTATACTAAGAGCATTTCAAGATATATACAGAATAGTTATAACATTTAAGAAGAAATTAAATTTCTAGAGTGATTTTTCTCAGTTTATAGATAACAAATGTTGACCAACATGAATAATATAACTTAGCTGTAGTTTTTGCAGATGTTGTAGAGTGTAATTTATTAATCATTTAATGAAATGATTTCTTATAGCTCTTGAAAAGCATGTATAGAAATACTTTTTTTTACATTAATAGAATATACATTATAGAATTGATGCATTTATTTTATTGCCATTGTATAAGAACTGTGTTCATTTCAACTGTGGGAAGTGCAATATATTTATTTTTGAGTTTGCTAAATTGTGATAGAGAACTGAAAATAATTTAGTTTATGTACCATGTGATTGGTTTGCGAAAAGAGTAAAATGGGCAATCTGTTTAAATATTTTCTTCATTCTAATATATTTTGAATAATTAAGCGAAATTTTAGAAAATCACTTGGAGCAGTTTGTAAATATTTTCAAATTTCACATTTAAAGAAAAAAAATGTTTCTAGTTTGAATTTTCTGTAATAATGTCGTTTTTAATTCGAGAATTTCTATTTATTAAATATTATAAAGGAATTTTTTTTCATATTTGAAAAAAAATATCCGTAAAATTTTCTTATTAAATAATGGGAAGTGTGTAATTTATCTGCTGAATTTTTAAATTAAAATAATGAGAATGGTGTGATTTATCTGCTAAATTTTTTAATTAAAATAATGAGAATGGTGTGATTTATCTGCTAAATTTTTTTAATTAAAAAAATGAGAATGTTGTGATTTATCTGCTGAATTTTTTAATTAAAATAATGAGAATGGTGGGATTTATCTACTAAATTTTTTTAATTAAAACAATGAGAATGGTGTAATTTATCTGCTAAATTTTTCAATTATAATAATGAGAATGGTGTAATTTATCTAAATTTTTCAATTATAATAATGAGAATGGTGTGATTTATCTGCTGAATTTTTCAATTAAAATAATGAGAATGGTGTAATTTATCTGCTAAATTTTTCAATTAAAATAATGAGAATGGTGTAATTTGTCTGCTGAATTTTTCAATTAAAATAATGATAATGGTGTGATTTATCTGCTAAATTTTTCAAATAAAATACTTAGATTAGCGAGATTTACCAGCAAATTTTTTTGATTAAAATAATTAGAAAGGTGTGATTGATCCCTAAAATTTTCGAATTAACTAATGAGAGTGGTTTGATTTATCAACAAAATTTGACAATTAAACAATGAAAATAATTAATATGCATATAATGAGTGTCAAACAA
Organism: Argiope argentata; assembly: GCA_026289955.1. Classification (NCBI taxonomy): domain Eukaryota; kingdom Metazoa; phylum Arthropoda; class Arachnida; order Araneae; family Araneidae; genus Argiope; species Argiope argentata. Next base: position 1,260,280 of record JAOUZG010000678.1, on the reverse strand, counting down.
AAGATGAGGCCAATGAGACGAAGACATTATCAGATACATAATAAACTGGAAAAGTCGTATTAATTTTCTCTTTACATTGTTTTTTTTTAAATATTGTTATTATTGATGATGCAAATTTATTATTGAGTAAAACCTTTCAATATGAATTCAATTCTATGCATCAGATATAAAACAAAATATTAGAAGATAAAATATCAACAAAACCTTTATCATACAATCTGATGCGTTATGATTTATAATATTGCCCATATAAATAATTATGAACTTCATTTCAAAAAGATTTGGACTAATCTTTAAACATTGCATATAAATTGCAGCTACAAATTATTTGAATTTATTCAGTAAAATTATGAAGTTTTGGGGGCATAGAAATACCAAATGGTAAAAATTATTTATATATTTTATTAATGCGTAAATTATTAAATAATTCAAAAGGTAACCTAGCAAATATAGCAAATGTCCTTAATATAACCATTTTGTTTCAAAAATTCATCTACCTAATTCAAATACCAATTAAAATAATTGATTGTAGCGTCATTTCTGTTTCTTATCCATATTTTATTTCCTTATATATCGAAAACATGGTAGAAAAATCGTTTGGCTCCGAAATAAAATGTTGAAAATAGAAAAAAAAATATTAAGAACAGACGTATTTTCATATACTGTCTTGTTGTTTAATTAGCAGATTTGTTTGTTTAAATAAATCGTTCAAATGATATTTTTTACACTTACATTATTTTATTCTATCCAAAAAATAACTGAATATGGAAAATTTATATTATTTATTTCAAAATGCAAATTCGATTGACTTTTAGGAAAATTATGAGGTTAAAAACAACTTTTTTATTACTTTTTATGTTTTGTGCCTATTTCTCAGCTATATATAATGTAATTCTCTTGTTTGTATTTTAAAATTGTGTATGCTGTTTTTTACCTTTTCTATTGTTTTTTTTTTGTTTTCTCATATTATTTGTATTGTATATTGTTTTTTAATGAATAACCTTTTTGTGTACCTGTAAATTCTCTTGTTCACAAGCATTTATATTGAACCTTAGTGCAATATTTATCATTGCAAAAGTGTTGTTCTTATGATCGAAAAAAAAAATCGGACAACTTAAATTCAAATTATAATGTAACTTTTTGTACATGTTTAATAATGAGTTTAAATAAAATTTAAAAAAAGTAAAGTTATTGATTTTAATTATTGTTGAGAATCATTACTGTTTTATATGTATTGCATTTATATAAGTGTAATACATAACGACGCTTATAATATGTTCAATCAAAATAAAAGTGTATAATAAAGAATTTCCATCATTTCCTCCATCATTATTCTCGATATCATATGAGTAATAAAGGAAGAAATGATGGAAATTCTTGTTTATTACACACATTTATTTTGATTGACTTGTTTCATGTAAAGATTTTTGATAGTGATTTTTAACTCGCATCTTGATGGGCTGTTGTTTTGAAATTCTATATATTTGTATGTTTTCGATTAAAATATAATATTTTAATATTCTCTGAGTTTGTCAATCTGTAAATCAATTGGGGTTTTTTAAATCAAATTTTGTATCCATACCACTGGCGCCACCTGATAGTGAATTTGAGAAAAATTGATGAGATGATTTTTAATATTGTTTCAGAAATATATGACAGGCGTTTGTACGGTGAGAAGACCAAAAGGCTGAATGGCAATTAAGGCCGTTTTCTTTTACAAAGAAATACAATTTAGAGGTAAAAAAAAGCACTTACAGTAAACAGTAGAAAATTGGTGATAAACTACCGTAACAGAACAAAGCGTTTAGAGAGAGCTCACAGGAGTGTAATAATCCAACGAGAGAATTCGTTTAACTACTCGATTGAACTTAGCTTAGACTACTGACTCTGGTTCTCGAGTTTTTCTAGTCTCCGTACTTGGACATCGAATATGTTAAAACGAATGCTGTAATTCGAGTTTTAACAGGAATAAAATTCGACTTTATTTTACTTACTTCAATTTTTACTTTTAGTTCTCAAGATAAGATATTATTATTTCTCGTTATTCATAATTGAATTTATAGTTGTTTTATTAAAGCAGGTTTGCGACACATTTAATTATCTATTAATGGTTAATAATGTATATATTTAAAATCGCTTATTTCATAAATTTATTAATAAGTAAATAAAATTTTAATGCATTTCTTTTGCATCATCAAATTATAATAATCTAATCGAAAAAATTGTATATAAAGAAATACATAAAATTATACTTTTTGATTTTTTATAAGATGTATGTCTGAAATTACAAAGTAATCACAAAGTCTCTTTCTGTTTATATTAAATTATCACGAGAAAAAATTGACTATGCTGTGGTAAACTTTTTATTATAGAATGACAGTGCTCTTAAATTATTTTATTTCAACAGATGGCTTAACTATTGCAGAAATAATGATTTTACATTCGATTACTATCGAAATGTCATGGATGACATTCATATTCATCCGATAATATTCCATTAAATATTTTCTTTTGGTGTTATATCATGAATAATTTGTTTGCAATGTTTCTTGAAGATGCCGATACATTCAAAGTTCGTTAAGCCAATATGCTGTGCATAGTGCGATCACCGAATTGTTATACAATTCTTGATGAAAATTGAAACATCATTTTGATAATTGAGCTAAAAAAGATGATGCTTACATTAAAATTTACTGATTTAAGTATTTTTATTTAAAATTTTATAATCTTTATAATATATCGAAAAAAACCACACGACATTCTGTTGTAATTTATATCGTGGGAGAACATGATGTAGTCTTCATTGTGTTTTTTGAATAATTGAAGACAACGAATAATTTGAAGCTCAAATGCGCGTAGTCAAGGGACAAAGCATGAATGGCAATATTCATCAAAATCTTTTAATAGCATATATATTTAACCTGCTTTTACCAGTATTGCATTATTATTATTATGTCTGTTTCTTTGACAGCAGATACGTTTTTAAAAGGTTGACGTAGAACTATGACATCATAGCTGCTATTTCTTCTTAAAATTGGTGGAGTTCTGAAATTTTGTTTGCCAGCTAGAAAAATTGAAAAGGAAATTAAAAAAAATATCCTTATATATATTTACCTATAAACAGAGATACAGACCATTAGAGAAGTCTCTTGATTGCTTATAACCGGTTTAAACTGGTTATTGATTTAAAAATAATAATGTTCTCACATGATAACTTGAAATTTGTGATCGTAGATTTCATTTCCTTTTTTTACAGTAATATTTTGTAATCAGGAAATTAATTTGAGCACGATTTCACAATCTTCAATTTACTTGCTTGGAAAAAAAGACCAGAATAATGATACATGGTATGAACGGGAACTCATTGATGCTACCGAGAAAGTTCAAAGGAGTTATTAATGGAAGCTATAAAAAGAACTTGCTCTTCAAAATCCCCAAAATAGCAAGTTAATAAAGGCCAGTATGATATTCTTTTCTTTCTTTAGGTTATTAATTCGTGTTAGTTATTAGATTGTAGAAATAGTAATTTGCTTAAAGAAAATGTTATGATATTTTTCTAGTTCATCTAATTGCGTGCGATTGATTCGAATGTTGCAGTAGCTGATCGAGCTATTTTATATGCATGAAAATTTTTAATGTATGGTTTCCTGTTTCCTTTATAATTCACTTAAAAACTATACATTTGAAACCCAGTTTCTTTTTTAATAGTAATTAAAAACAGGAATGCATTATGATAAAATAAACATATCAAAAACAGGAAGATTTTTTGCTAGTTCATCTAATTGCTTGCGATTGATTCGAATGCTTCAGTAGCTGATCGAGGTATTTTAGTCTGTTGTATGCATGAAAAATTTGGAATGTATTGTTTCCCGCTTCCTTTAGGATTATCTTAAAAACTATACATTCGAAACCCAGTTTCCTTTTTAATTGTAATTACAAACAGGAATGCATTATGATAAAATAAACATATCAAAAACAAAGATTTTTTTCTAGTTCATCTAATTGCTTGTGATTGATTCGAATGCTTCAGTAGCTGATCGAGGTATTTTAGTTTGTTATATGCATGAAAAATTTGGAATGCATTGTTTCCTGTGTTCTTTAGGATTATCTTAACTATACATTCGAAACGTAGTTTCTTTTTTAATTGTAATTGAAAACAAGAATGCATTATGATAAAATAAACACATCAAAAACAGAAAGATATGACATATAAAATAAAAATGGTATTTTATTGTTTAGTTGTCGTTGGTCAATTAAAGCTCTTTTGGATATTTCTTGAATATAATTGCAATATTGTAATAAAAAATATACCAAGACCGTCTAATATTAAAAACTTTTTACAAATTCTTAAACATCTTTATCACACGTTCTTGCAGTTAAGACTTATATAGTTTCATCTGGAAAAACGAAAGAAAGAAGAATTACTGAAAGTTTATTTGAAAAATAAAACGGAACCAAATATATTTTTACAAAAATTGGTATGTAAAAATGGGATTTTTTAAAATTAAATTTAGCATTTCCTCCTGACTAACCAGTCGCTAAGGTTTACAGAGATAACGCCACCAACAATTAATGATGCATTATTTGGCAATGTATCCGAAATAGTTTTTAGAAGAGTTTATCTGTCCATACTTTTTATGAATCTGAAATTAAGCAATTCGATTTCCATAAATTAATCCATTAATTGCCAAATACTTTTGGGAAGTTTATGGCCCGTTAAGTTATATATATAATTGAATTGAATCTTAAATAATTTCTTAATTTTAAATTTAATTCAGCAACATATCAAAGTCATTCTAAAATATTCTCTTATTTCCTGATTCCATTCCACTTTTTTCTATTTTATTAAATCGACTGGAGCTTTGTAAAAATGCTGCGTCAACGGTTCTCACTTGCCGAGTGAAGGGATATATTATCGCTGATATAGACAGATTCTTCTTAAGGATCCCTACGTTTCCCTTGCTCAAGGTCGACACGTGTCAGATTTATTAGAATCTCGTGATATATAAAACCAGGGATAAATGATTTCGTTCTTTTTTATCCTTTTCTTGTTTTGTTCTGCGCTTTGCGATGATGTTCCACACTGTTTGTACATGAGGCGTGCCGCTCGAGATGCAATAAAGTAAACTTAAAAAATTCAGAAACAACTTCCTAGGTCTTCAAAAGTGCCTTCTGCTTCAAACATATATGTAGGATATCCCACAGAGCTTTTTTTTAACAATCATCTGCCTTCATTTTTTTTTGTTAAAACCCGATGATAGATGTCATTCAAAGCGAGAATTTATAAAAGGTCAGATCGTTTCCCAGAGGACGATACATTTAATTAGTACAACGTCCCAAAACAACGCCATCAATCGAGCTTTTGAAAAACTGTCCCAATTAATATTGAGGCAGAGGCCCGGCTAACATCCGTAAAGGAAAGACGTCTCCAACGTCAGCGGTTCCCACTCGCAAAGCTATGCGGCTACGCGGTAATATGTTCTCAGTCATAATGTTTTGTCACTTCTAATGTCCTCCTAGAGGAAATAATCTAACTTTCTGTTTGTTTAATATCTCCATGTTTCAATTTTTTAAATATTTCCCTGTAAATATTTCCTTTTTCCTCTAAATAAGTTCTTTTATTTTTTTTTTAAATCTCTTCACCTTTCGTTTGCATTATTTTAATTTTGGTTTAGAAACTAACACGTAAATATTTTTTTTAAAAAAAACCCTAGACATCACGCCACTAAAATCCCGCTATCTGAAGCTATCTACTTTTTAGAAGGTTAGGTTCGACTCCCAGATATATATACATGAGAGAGAGAGAGAAGAAGAATGGTGTCTCGAGATTAATTATTTTTAAATCATTATTTATGTTTTCACATGCTAACTTGAAACTTACGATCGAAGATTTCATTTTTCTTTTATTTCCACCAATTCCTTTCTCAATTTACAATCAATTTCTTAATAATGTATTTTTTGTTCTATTTTTCTTAAGTTTAAGATATATGTCTGTTTATAATAATATGGATTACTTCTGGGTAACGTAAAAATTAGAATATAAAGTTTATTTGTCTTTATTTGTCTTTTGGTGAATGCATTATGAAAGAAATCTCCAAAAAAGTTTAATTCTCCTATGAGTCCTTTACCTATAAGCAGGTTGTTATCAAAATAATGGAAAAAGCGAACCCATAAATAAAGGTGACATTTTTTAATGCAGTTCTTAAGTATTAAAATATAATAATAGCTAGCATTTTTTTCATAAATAAAATTGTGTGTATTTAGGAGTATGTGTTAGCCATATTAAAATTCTGTAATTCTTGGAGTTCTTTTCAAGAGCTTAAAATATCGAACCTCTTAAATTTTCAGAGGCCAAATTGTAGGAGCCCGTCTAGCTGGATCAGGTGTGACCGAAACATTTCAGTCTTTAGGCGTTTTCTAGAGATACGATATTTAAAATAATGACAACATATACACAGTGCGGCGGGGCAAAATAGTGGTCAGAAAGAGAAGCTCAATGAGAGAGAAAGACGGGTATTGAAGGGGATTTTAATATCTAAATAACGAACAATTGTAGCCCAATATCCACCGGGATTCTCCAAAGACAGGGATTTCAGTTTGAAGGCACCTTCATAAACAGAGCATTTATGGCAGAGCAGCAATTCCCAAGTCACTTGTTGTAGATGTTAATGGTAAACGTGGTCTACAATTATGTCACAGTTATAAAACCTGGTCGATTGGTAAGTGAAAGAAAATAATATGTTCTGACGAATCGTGTTTCACATTTCTTTGCAACGAGTGCACGTATGTTCGTGATTGTCTCCTTCCACCTGTCATGATATGAATAGCCATGTCGCTATTTTCTGCTGGACCAATCGTAACCCTGAAAGGAAGGAATACTGGGGTGACGAATAGAGAAATATTAGCTGACCAGGTCCATGCTACGTTTCCTGCAAGAAATGGAATTTTCCAGATTGAAAATGCGCCTACCTTAATGATAAACGTGGTCCACAGTGGTGTCACACTCACAAAACCTGATCGATTGATAAGTGAAAGAAAGTAATATTTTCTGACGAATTGTTTCACATTTCCTTGCAACGGATGCACGCATGTTCGTGATTGTCTCCTTCCAACTGTCAAGCAGGGAAATGGATCTATCATGATATGGGAAGCCAAGTCGTGTTTTTTTGCTGGACCAATCGTAACTCTGAAAGGAAGGGATACTGGGGCGACGAATAGAGAAATTTTAGCTGACCAGGTCCATGCTATGTTTCCTGCTAGAGATAAAATTGTCCATGATGAAAATGCGCCTACCCATATAGCTTCAAGTTGAAAATAATGACTTCAGTACTGATGGTACCAAATAATCTTAGGTCTCTAAAGGGCATGATGTTTAAAATTGTCAGTTTTTTGCCAACTGTTTGAAAGTTTGTAGAGGAGGAGGTGGTCACTTTATGACCACTTTAAGGCGAATCATCTCGAAGAGAATATCAGTTTGATAGATTCGGTCAATGTAAAGACGGGCATTGTTACGGTTCACAGCCGGCCACAACAAACCCTGTCGATACTGTTACGTTCAGTGGTGGCGGGGTGGTCGTCTGTACACAAGAAAAGATCAATATAGGGAGACTTGTCCAGTCATTGTATGATGAACACGATGATAAAGTTACACATCTACCTTCGCTTGATGGTGATTTTTGGTATGGATAAATTAATAAACCTCACACGGTTTCCGTCGTAGTAAAACATGAAATTAAAAAATATATTTATCTGAATTCAATAATATTTTGGAAAGTATAGTTATAGAAAAGATTTTCGTTACTTACGTATTATACCGTCTTCGCCAACGGTCGACAACAGTTTAGTAACTCATTGGCGGCAAATTTAAATTTGACGATAAAGATCAACGGATTACATACACTATTGCAGGATTGCCATAATTGGTGGTTTGGCAACTCATTGGCGATGACTATAAAGTTGAACGGTCTAATACGTAAGTACCAGTTTTTCTTTGTGTGGCTAAGAAAATAATCTTCATTTGCGATGATTAGACATTAAATTTCTCTTGTTCTATTACAATCGAATAATGACTAACTTTCTTAAAAGATAGATATACAATTTTGATCTCTTTGATTTGTAAGAAATATAATTTTTAAAGATATTTTGGTGTAATATGTGCTAATAAGTTCATTTTCCTCATTCGTTGCCGATTTATTAATGTGAAAATTTAGATCCTGCCCGCGTGAAACAAGATAAAAGATTTAACAAGGTAAATAAAAATAAATAGAATGTGACATACCTATATGATATTGCTGATTAATGATGATCGCTCACAAAGAAAAAATTTGAGGGGGAAAATCTTTACCATAATTAGGTGTAATATATTTTATAAAATAAATTATTCAATCAAATAAAACCTATACTTTGATAAAAATTTCGAAGTATTTTTATGAATTATTCTCCCCAATAAATCCTGTTTAGAATTTATTACATCTACTTTACTTTCAAACATCAAAGAAAAGAATATATTCTCCGATTAAATCGATTAAAAGAAGAGTTAAACTCGAGATTCGGAAATAAGAATTTTTGAAATTCCTAGAAATTCGAAAGTTTGGGCAAAAAACATCCAAATATGGAGTTTGATGTCTCCCTTGACAGTCTTCTAAAAGGGCAATTGAGTTCACTACTTCTAAAAATGTTCTTGAAGAGCAGATTGCAGTTTCGATGAGTTTACTTTTTTCTAACCAATCAAGAAGACGAAGGAAAAAATCGTTTGCTACGTTAAATTTTTGAACTAATAATGGAATAGAGAATGGATTTTTCTCTTTAAAAGCAATAAAATATATAAGTATGAGTGACAAATCTTTTTCAGTTATTAATGTAGATAAAGCAGTTATTTTGTTAAATTTGGTTTTTAGAAAAATAGATTACATTTAAGAAATGACAACATGTAAAGCTTATATATTGCAAATTTGTAAACTGTTTTGTTAGCAAAACTTTTAAACAATAAAACGATTATTTTTTGTTAAAATCATTGAAGTGGAAACTAAAAATTTTGGACAGGAAATATAGTCCTATTGTACGTAATTGTTAACTTTATGAATTACTCTGCTTTCGATTGAACCTACCATTTATTTTATGACAGTTATAACTTAAAACCCAGTTTTCAGCTATATAAGAATGACTTTTTTTACCACTTTCTATCACAGTTTTCAAAATAAAAGTATTAAAATGAAATCTGCTATGCGTATTTCAATGTATCATGTCAGAACAACATTTCTTGAACGGCCATGCACCACGTGCTCGTGCAAGTTAAACTATATTTTTATTCTTTTTAATAGTTTCATCGAATGAGTCACTCTAGCAAACGTCCAAAAAAGCTTTGTCTCGCATTTATTGCTTAAAAAATATCGCTTTTCCCATTTATTTCATTTGATATAATTGCGCACTCAAAATGACATTTTTCTAGGTTTTATTGGCTGTAGTCATTAACTTATTTTTTTTAAATCAGAGTTTTTGTAAATGGGATGGCATCACGCTATTAAAAGCTGCTTTTTTGAAAGGCCCGTGCAGATAGTAACATTTGAATTTTTCGTCTACTGATTTTTGTTGACGCTTATTCCCAAAATAACATTTTCTGACCTGATAATAAATCCTAATCAGCCCAAAATACATTTAAAAAAAGATAAACTTCAGTAAAAAATCAATGTAAAGAGAAACAATATTAGAACTGACGTGAGAGGTGGCACCTCCAAAAAATGATGAGTTAAAAACAACGATTCTAACTTAATAAACAATTGCAACAACTTACACTATTAACATGTTCATTGCCGTGAATTAAGCTTGTGATATGATCCATTATCTAATAAGATGATTACTTTTTTTACTATCTCTTATTTATAGCAGAGAAGAGAATTTCTAATTAGATAAGCGTGAATCACAGGTGATTCTCACGGTGAACAGCGGGATAATATTAGGAAATATAAACTAATTCCTTGGCATATTCTTCTCGTATAAAATTCTACTCTGAATGGTAATATATGCTACGATCCAAACGGATATGACAGCAAAATTTAAAGTTTAACCCTTTAACGGGCACAAGCTGTTTTCTTTCAAAATTTTCATTTTACGTTATATTTGGAAAAAAGAAGCTCATTTATGACCAAAAAGGTATTTTTGTTAAAATTTTGTTGTTGTGTTTGTAGTTTATTACAGGGGTAGGCACTACATATTTTCCACCGTCGCAAACTAGCAATGACATTTTACTAACTTATTCAATATAAAAAATATGAAATATAAATAATTTCACAAGTAAATATGATTTTTGTAAAACTATTTATTATTTCGTTATTTAAAATTTATTAATTACACATGAAATAAGTGGTAGAAAAACCAGATACAATGTAAATTACCAAATGCATCATTTCAAATTATTCTGTTGAAACAACATAACAAGGAACTGAACACAAAGTAACATTGATGTTGAACATGACACTTTTGTCCGTTTCTAGTTAGTTTAGGAGCTACAATATTTTCAAAATATTTTAAAGTGGTGATAAGATAATTACCACAGCCTTAAAAAGGGTTAAAAGAAGTGAATAACAATTATAAAATTTAAGTGCATAGTAATCATATTATGGTAGAAGTTAAAGTAAATAACAATTCTATTAAACACAACACAAAGCTATAGATGTAGCAAGACTCACTTTTATTATTGGCGTGCATGAGACAAACTTCGAACAATTCCATCTCTTTCATTTCTTCCGAGATGGGATCGGGGGTTGGAATGTCTTGTCCTCTAAATCGTTCTTCGTCACCATGTCGTGGTTCATGCCGTTAAAACACAAGCCAGAAACCTCACGGGGCATCAAGTCGGATGGTATCACACTGGAAAAAATAAGGAAATCATGTCATCCCCCTGTTCTCAAATGATTGGTATTAGCTCTCTTCATTCGAAAGAAGATATATGATTTATTTTTAACAGGCATGCCTATTTTCGCTGTTATTCTTTTGTTTTATATTAAACTATTAGTACACGCACCACGTTGCCCGTGGTATAACATCCAAGAAGAAAAATGTGCTCTAAACTTAAATCTATCCTCCACCCGATATAATATGAGCATGTTACGCAACATCAAACAAACATAAAAATGTGTTTAGAAATTATGAAAAATAGCTACAAAACATTTTCTTATAACACGCATTCAGAAATATAGGGTATTCAATAATTATTGTCGGGGTTTCCGTACCTCATAACTTTCGAATAAAAAATATTTCGCAATAACCGATTACGTATTCGTAAATAACAACTATAAGAATTTTATTAATGATATTAAAGTGCACAAAAAGTCTATTAAAAGTTTATATTAAAGCTTGCGCAATTTGCACCTTGTAGGTCTTCAGCTGAAGGTGGTTATGGAGAACGTTCCATATTGTCGTATGCGGCATATGTAACTGCACAGCTGATTATCTCATTGGATTTCATGGACTACGAGGTAACGTTTCTTTGATACGATCAACATTTTCCTGCGAAGTGCTCGGTCTTCCCGCTCCCTTTCGGTGTAGAACGCTACCAGCTACCTGAAATTGCGTTAACCAGTTTCTGATAGAATTATCCGAAGGAGAATCTTTCTTGTACGTGGTTCTGAGGTGACGTTGAGTAGTTATGACTGATTTAGTTTCGGAAAACCACAATACACACGTTGCTTTTTCTTGCACGGTTGCCATTTTTTATTTATGACGTCATAATTACCCAGTCTGCAAATGCGCTAAGATTGCATTGTTGTCACGTAAATTTCTTTGAGTTGTAATTTACGAATACGCAATCGGTTTTTGCGTAATATTTTTTATTCGAAAGTTATAAGATATGGAAACACTTACAATAATTAACGAACACCCTGTATTTAGATCGTTAAAAAGGTAAATATATGTTATTTCTGTAAACAAAACAGGCGAACATTCCACTCCTCAAGAGATTCATTCTCTCTCTGCAATTCAGTTGCAGTGCGGTTTAAAGAAAGACGGTTATTTCGCTCATCAAAAGACTGCTTCCCTAAGGGTGGACAATATTTATCTGAAATTCGCTAACCGAGTATTTCTTTCGGCCAAGGTTGAATTTCCTTTTTTTGGGGGGGGAGAGGTATAATGAGTTTTAAATCACTGTTTAAAATCAGACGCAAACAAGAAATTTATCGCATGTTCATACTACAGCTCTCGCTATTTGCACATGCACAGTTTGAGGTCCGCGCTTGAGCGGATAAGTACAAAGTCAAAATCGCAATTATAACACTCATTTTTTTATGTTAATAAAACTTTTATACATTAAAATCTTTCCCAATAAATGCGGTACAAAATGGTATAAATTACCAATATCTGTCAACTATTTCTCAAGTTTTTGTGGTTCAAATATATAGACGCTTTCCCCAGACAATATTATACTATATATAGATTATATACAAATATGTAAATGTGGTTCACAAATTGACGAAAATAGAAATTTCAATTATTTATTCAATCCTGACTTTCATTTAAATAGATCTTATGATTAAGTCAAAGTTAGAACAGTTTGCTAATTTTAAAAATTAAACTTAAAAAAAAAAGAAATTTTCACATAAATGTTTTTTATGCTTGTTTGAAATAAATAGGTTTTTAATACTGTACACTATTTTTGTACCTACGCCGATGTATTGTCATTATAGGTTTGTATATTCCATTATGCCGGCTTTCTGGCACATAGGTAGCGCGTCTTCCTCGTGTCTTGGGAGTCCCTGTTCGGGCATGGTTGTTCTTCTGTGTGCTATCTGTGAGATGTGTGACTGTGCCCCCCTGTAAAAAGGGGCCGTGCAAGCAAATGTGGTGAGTGTGTAGCTAAGTCGTGCTCTTGGCCCTAGTTGGCGTTACTTCAAAAACAATAGACGTTCCTTTCGGCTTAAAATCTGCTGATATAGTCAACGGGGGCTTTCCCATAGGCAAGTACCATAAGTAAGAGCAACATATTCCCTTATTCCTATCGGTTTTTATATTTATTATGTTTTACCACGCAACGAGATGAATAGCATTCACTTGGCTGTATTTTAAATTCTTTTAAAATTCGACTAATCAATAAATATGATTACAAAAATTAAATAATACACAAATACTCAGAAAATAAATACTCACAATTGGAACACTTCATTAAACGAAGGAAATATAGTCTTTTTCTGAACATTTGTACTCTTTTAAACGTAATTAGTAAAAAATTGCCTGGGCACAAGCTCCATAATCACAAGAGGATCACTGGAAAAACAAATGACACAGCATTAACAGTGATTGTATCGGAATACAACGCATCTAAATTAGGAGAAGATTTAGTGAATCTCGTTTGCCGATCTATTTTTTTCTTTGTTTTTGTATGAAAATAAAAGAGGTTGCCAAGAAACTGCAAATAAGTAAATAAAAATAATTATAGGCTCAGAAATCATGTAACAACAGAATTTACTACGAAACACCAAGAAAAAGTTTCAAAAAGAAAAAGGTTTTGGCTCCATTTGTAATTTAAATTAGCGCCATTTTTTCTAATTTGTAGCTCAAAATGATTTAAGGCACCTTGTAGACTTCTACATACATTTACAGTGGTTGTTATAAGTTTTAACAATTAACGTTCATTTGGACAATTTATGCATTATAAACGTGCATCCTAAACATAATTAAAGCAATTAGGAATACTATTTCTACTTTGAAAGATAAAAATGACGTGTAAAAAATGAAATGACTATGTATGGTCTTTAATATATTAGAAAGTTTCTTCGTAAATTTTTAAACTATTCTTATTTAATACAAATTTAATTCAACTTAAAACTTCTATTGGATATCCTATTTAAATGCTATATTTCGTACTTAAAGTATAATTTCCATCATAATAATACTATTTCCGACTAGAGAAACTAGGCTGATGACTAGACGTTTAGAATGATGACAGAGTGGGTGAATAAAAATGTTATTAGTCTAGTCATTATTTAATTTGATTTATTTCATGTCTAATAAGATAAAATTTATTATTAATATTCTAATTTGTTCACATTTTTAAATATTATTTTCTCGAGCATTTTCAATGATGATACACCATTTTGATTTTAATGAAACTTGAACAATTTATTTAAAGAAATTTTGAATCCGTCATAGCGATGCTATCTAAAATCGAATTGGAGGAAAAAGAGGGATTTCTATATTTTCTAATTATTATAAATTACATTGGAAAAATATAAAACATTTAAAATAAAAGACAAATTTTTCTTAAACTGAAATGAGTTCGATTTAAATTTTTGATGTAAGATTTATTTATTAATTAAAATTCTATATCCTGTTTTATGTTTCGAAATAACATAATTATCTATGGATAAATTTAACAGATGATGATGAGCGAAATATGCCACAACCAGTGAGAGCTTGTAAAATCGCAAATGAATAA
>JAOUZG010000678.1:1215784-1245845 GCA_026289955.1 Argiope argentata | reverse complement strand
CAATGTTTTATTATTTTAATTAGTTTTTTTATATACGTTACAATTTTAATTTTGTTCTTTTGATAGAATTATCAAATAAATGAATTTAATTAAAGCAAACATGATAATATTCATAGAAAGGTTAAAATTATTTGAAACTGAAGCTGCATTAAATTTATTTAAAACAAAGATAATAATGCATAGATATAAAAAAAGATGGAAGTGACAATTAAAAGATATAACTAAAAATTTCTTTCTTTTTTTCTTTGAAAAGGATTATTTTAAGCGAATAATTAATTTATGACAAAAGTAATTTAAAAAAACATTGTTAAATGGTACACCAAAGCAAAATGAAAAACGGATTAAATTAGCAATTATTTTTAAAAAGTTAGAGTAAAAAACATTTATAACAGAGGAAAATATAATGGAAGATATCAAAAATTGTACTTACGTATTAGGCCAAAAATCCGCCATAAACGCGCCAACCGCACCAAATTTCATTTTAGTTGCCAAAATTCTTTAAGGCTTTTGAAGACGTGGCAAACCCATTTTGGCGATTAGGCGATCTATCGGCGACCATTTTTTGATTTGGCGAAAATAATCAACAGCTTAATACGGCAGTAACCAAAAAAATTGACTTCTAAATTAGCATAAAAATATATTTAGATTGATTAGCTTTGCAGGTAAATAATCAGTACTTAATAAGATTGAGTAAGAGGATTAGTACTCAATAAGAGGTGAGAAAATTTGTATTATAATAGTAAGTTTTATTATTAAAAAAAAAAACTTTGTCTTACGGTATTGGTGGGGAAAGAAATAAATCCACAGTACTCCAACCAATCCGACTTCTTTTTTCTGCAGTTTGCTTGTTCGCTGCCTGAGGCGGATAATGCGGAATGTACCGTTACAGTATTTTGCATATAAATAATGTCTCATGAATTTTTATCTATCTATGCAATAGATAAATAATACAAAAACAAGAAATCGATAAACATGCATTATAAAATAACCAATAAAAATTCTTCAACATTTTTCTAATAGTAAAAGTTTTCTAGAAGTTGAAAAGATAAAGAGAGAATATTGTTAAAAAGTGACATTTTAAAATGAATAATAAACTCTTTAATTAAAAAAAAATCAAAATAGTTCTTTGCATTTTTATGTGTTACTTTAGTTTTTTCATTCAAAATACCAGATAAGCACATATAAATGCATATTTCAGCATTCCAATTTAAATTTAAAGTATATTGAAGAACTCTACGGGAAAAATATTTTGAAAAAAACAAACAAATTTGGTAATTATCATTTACCATATTATTATCTCACCTTTTACTTATGAAAAGTAAGCAGAAAACACTTATGAATATAAGACAAGTACATCCGACAAAAATTCAAAATTAAGCTAATTGGGAACATCAGAATATTCTGGTCTTCTGATAATTCTTGGGCATATTATAAGATTAAGGAGAAGAATAATTAAGAATAATGGTGTTTCTACAACGCTATATGTCATATAAAATCTTATTTCACAACATAACTATTTCAACAGAGTCCGATAGATGGCGCCATGTATGACCCAATTATGACTTAATGGGAAAATTACGTTTAGTAGTCATATGCGGATTTCAAAATTGAGTTTTTGAGATATTTTTTGCATCTGGCATAGGAAAGATGGTATGTATCTGACACGTTGTAATAATAGATAGGGTTTAAATCAGCGTATCACACTAGATGTTTTATTTATAGCTACTCAAATTGTGGAAATGAATATCGCTTTCACCTGCTATGCTTAATTTAAGGATTTCGCATTAAGATTTATAAATTTTAGCAGTTCAAATATATGTACTCATAGATAGAAGAAGTTTTCATTTCTTATCATTTTTGTTTCACTAATATTGTGAATTCAACCACAAATTTTTAGGCATAGTGTATTTTGAATTAAATATAAAATTTGAATTTAGAATGCTTGGATTATCTAACTTTCACTACATAATAATAATAGAATAAGAAATGTCAAAATCTGATAGCACTTACGTTTTCTGCATAGAATTTTTCAGATGCTCAAGTAAGATCGAAAACAAGTTTCTTTATATTTGGCCGCAGCTACAGAATCAGAAATACTTAATATTCTAATAAACATATAAATGAATCTGTAACAAAGTAGCATTTTTATCAATGCTTATCTGAGAATGTGTCATCTTTTGAACAGTGATATACGATTTATTTTTAGTATTTCATGAAAATAAACAGAAATGAGTATGCTTTTTGAAATTTCTAGGCCTCAAATTCACTTATCGAAGTGTAAGAGAAAATCCACTCTTACCTTGTCATTCCGAGAACTTCTAAATCAGAAGAATCGAGGTATTCCAACATGAACTAGATCACAACATCGAAATCATTAATCCAGGGTTTTTCATTTTCATCTTTTTTATTTGTAGGAAGAGGACACAGGCACAGATAATTATATACAAATATTTACATAAATCATTTTAGTTGTAATAATCATTTCTATCACATACAATCATCTTTGGATCCGTCCTTACTTTAAATGCAATCATAGTTTAACTGAATCAGAACCGAAACTTGAACTTACAGCTGTTACTGTGAGATCATGGGATTTTCCCCTGACGTCACCAGTGCGCCTGCGCGATAGGGTTACATCATGATAAGGTGAGACCCGGAATTCCAACAATGCCTGTAAATATTGATAGTTCTTTGATAGCAGTTATACTGTTCGCTTGAAAGTCATAAGAGAGAAACTTTAAAAGGCTAGTTATAGAGTTAGAATCACTAAGTGTTAACTAATGCATCTTTTTTTTCTTTAAGAAGAAGTGAAATTTTATTTCAGATTCTTGTTCCAAAAGGGGAATTTGTACCTATATCATACTATACGAAATAATACACAATATCACATATAAAACGATATTACAAAAACTATATTAAAAATTCTATTTTGTTCCAGAAAGTGAATTTTGGACTGACGTTACGATTCTCAACAGATTATGTAAAGACAAGTTTATAATAATCATATAAATAATTATTTAAACAAGCCGAAAATAAATTATTATATTTAATTATCAGATTTGAAAAATATTTAAAATAAAGATGTGAAACGATTTAAGAAATTGAAGTTTTGTCCAATAGTCTTTGTTTTATAGAATCCTGTTAATTATAAAAGTAAAAATACATACGAGGCCGGGGTAGCCTGGTTGATGGATCGTTGGACTCGTATTCCTTAGGTTTCGAGTTTACACCTTGCCAGCCGAAGATTCCCCTAGGATTCCCTGGTGGTTGTTAAATCTGTCCGAGTCACCAAGTCTTCTATGTCGAGAGTAATACCATTGAAGGTACTGGGTCAGAGATAATCGTTCTCTGTTACAGATCTAAATTACGAACTGTGGATGAATAAATGTATTGCATGAATGAAGTACGCCCGTAAAAAGAGTTTGTGGCATGTGTGAGTTAAAAGCCAGACTTCTGCCCTCGGGTAATCTGGTGTCCATACCTTCAGAAGCTCCTTCCCGGGAGGGGGCACCTAGTAGTTGGGGATGAGATGCTTCCGGTATGGTGGTTGGATGTCGCCACTCCGGTGGTTACAATAATAGGTGGGTTTAGACTCCTCCCATAGGTGACGGGACGTACTTCCTTCGGGGAGAGTTGTACCGTGGTCGGTGAGGGCCATTGGGACTCAACCACAGTTCCCGCCAATTGATGTTGCGGCAGTCCGTTCATTCAGTGCTGATGGTTAATCCGTGTGCCTTCATGGTGGGTCGGAGAGACTGGTCTATGAAGTACCCTCAGAAGCTACTTCACCCCTCCTACCGTTATAAAGCGCAACAAGAATACATATATGTAGGAGTCTAACTAAATCTTCCAAACATTAGACTCTTTAATTTGCGGGAATTTAGTGACCTGATGTCTAGGGCTTTTTTTAATATTTACGGGTTAGTTTCTAAACCAAGATTAAAATAATGCAAACGAAGGATGAGGAGACTTCTTTAAACAAATAAAAGAATTTATTTAAAGTTAAAGGGGGATGTTTACAGAGGGGAGTATTTACAGGGAAATATTAAGAATAATTAAATCATGGAGATGTGAAATAAACAGAAAGTTAGATTATTTCCTCTAGGAGGACGTTAGAGATGGGGAAACATTATGACTGAAAATATATATTACCGCGCATCCGCTGAGCTTTGGAACCGCTGACGCTGGAGACATCTTTCCTTTACGGATGTTAGTCGGGTCTCTGCCACAATATTAATTGGGACAGTTTTCAAAAGCTCGATAGATGGCGTTGTTCTAGAATGTTATACAAATTAAAATTATCGGTCTCTGGGAAATGGTCTAACTTTTTACAACTCTTGCTTTAAATTACATTTATCATCGGATGTTGACAAAACAAAATGAAGGCAGATGATGTTTAAATAAAATAGCTCTGTGGAATATCCTACACATATATTTAAGATAAAAAACGATAGGAAATATAAATGCTGGCAATGCATAGGAAATAATTATTATACAAATTTTCAGAACTTATAACGAAATTAAGGGTTATAATTGAACAATATACTCTTGATAGAATGCTTTTAAATATAACACAATTTATTTCATCTCACAAATGATAGTTGATTATTATTCAAATATATTTTCAAAGTGGAAATAAAAAAGGCTAAATAAGAAAGGGATTGTGGTTATTTTTTATGTAGATTGACAGTTTGAATTTCGCGTTTACAAATAATTTTGATTATCAGCATGTGATAAGGCTTCGGTAAGATTCAAAATTATCAAATAAATATGTATTATGTATTGCAAATAATCTTGTTTTAATCTGATGTGTCTACAGAAATATACGTTAAAGCATGATTAATTGGAATTTGTGCCATTATGTTCAATTTATTGGCATTTCATTTTGTTTTTGTTTTACAATAATTAATCACTACACTTTATTTATATGCTACGCTCCCAATATAGATTGAGATCTGGAAAATAAAGGAAATACCTTTCCTACCAAATCGCAAGTAATATTATATCCGTGACGTCATCCTCAGTCTTATTTTATGAGGTCATAGATATCTGCACGACGCTGATTTGTTGTACATCAGCTTTCGTTCAGATTCAGAGTTTTGTTTATCTACTCGATTTCCAGTTCATCTTCAAAAGTATTTAAGGTCTGCAGATTATCCTCCATGTAGTTGACAGTGACACAGAAATGTAAAAAAATGCATCATTTTCAAAGAAATTCATCGAAGTGTACCTGCATAGTCACTTTTTGAAGTCACGACTTTGATAAGCAGCAAGATGCCAATGATGCTTCACCAAAAAGCAACTACACTATTTCGAAGTCATGTTACCAGCTCCAAATTCGAATTGAATGTAGACTGTAGGAATATATAATTTAGAACGATGTTAATTACCTCCCTTACGATCGTATAATTTTCAAGAAAACCGTCATAAAAGTATCTTTTTTTATTTAAGAAAAGTATATAAAATAAGTGCACGAATAACATATGCATTCCATTTTTAATTTTCAATATTTTTTAGATTAAAATGTTTGAAAACTTAATTTTATGAAAAGCCAACATTTAGGCTTATTTTGAATGAATGTTGGTTTTCCAGTAAGCAGTGAAAATTAAAGAAATTAATCTTACGTCTAATATAAAAAAAAATATTAGTTAATTTTTCATATGTGGTAAATTTCAAAGCGTGAGATGCAGATGCCAACGTCACAACCTGGACATTAGTACCGAGTTTCCTTTCTGCATTTCTTATTGTTTTCGTCTCTTCTGGAACATCAAACTTTGCACTCCATTATGAACACAATATTATAAAAAATATATTTTTTAACACAGAACACAAACCACGCGTATTCAACTGGGCCTCGTGTAACGAAATAACTCAGCGGGCTCTGGGCTAAAATTGCAAAATACCTACCACAAGTACACATATCCGATTAGTGATACCACCTGGTTGAAAATAATCTGCAATTACATTTAAAATAGGCCATTACTGCCACCTGGTGTATAAAATGAGAAATAAAATGTCTTCCGGGCAACAAAAAAAATGAATTGGTTTTAATCGTTTTGTCGCGTTACTATTGAGCACCTCAGCCCGGCAATATCGCGGGCGCGAGAAATGGAGGTCGAAAATTCAGCCCGTCATTTTCAAGGGAGCGAGAGTTAAGAGGTTAAAAGGTAAGTGCAAATGATACCATTTAGAAGTCATATCATTTTTACATGTAAACCAGTAAAGATTCATCATTTACTGTACGGCTTATTAAATGTCAATTTACCGTGGGGAATACAAGCCACTAACATAATTTCTACATTCACAGAGATTTAAAGCTATAAAAATCATCATTTACAGAAGAGTAATCAAAAATCAATTGTACAGATTGACATTATTTAAAAAGTAAAGGAAACATTAAGTTAAGAGGTTTTTTATGCTTCGAATGATTTAGTCTCCAAGCTTACAATCCGAGTCATTTGAAAGTAATCTTTTTAACACATTAAGGACCTCCCGTTTTAGGGCAAACTAGTACGTTCAAAAATCATCATAACTTTGTTATTTAAGAGTTGCACGTGAAAAACGAGAAAACTCTTGAGTGGTCTTTAATGTGTTAATTTGAATATAAATCATTGTACTGGTTCTGACATTACTAGAGTGACACGTCTAGAGTTTTAAAAATGCATCATTTGCATTGATCGTCATCAATACAAAGATTTAATACAGATATAACATTATTAATATAGTAAAAAACAATTTTCATTTAAAATGAGATATACTTCAAAAGACATATTAATATGAAATTAATATAAAGAGGCATATAAACTAAAATCTAATTTTACATTTACGGTGAATGCAAATGTGTAAGAATTCGTCTTTCATCATGAGATTCTATATTTGATTGTTAAACTATCGATTAACAATTAGATATAGATCAAGATACAATTCAAAGCAATTTACATTTATAATGAAATAAACTTTAAAAAGCATAACATGAAATTGGTATAACGAGGTATATAAAGTAAAATATATTTTTTACTTTTATAATGAATCAAATAATTAAGAACTCATCTTTTACAATGAGTATAATCAAAAGCCACTATAGACCCAGACATCATTTTGTACAGTTAAAAACAATTTTCTTTTACAATGATACTTCAAATAATACAAAGTGGAATGTAAATTTCAATATTTTGCATTTATAGCTTTTCAGAACTGTAAAAAACATCTTTTTTAGCGTGAAGCCGATTCGGAACAATTTTTTTGTCCAATGACAAAATTATAACTCAATTTTAAATAAATTAGGTAATTGTAGTTGTAATATCAGTTTATAACTAGCAACCATAAATATGGGTAAATACACACAGTAAATGTAACTGACATATATACATATGGGAGTCTAACCAAATCATCCAAGAAAACGTTCGACTCTTCAGACAACGGGGAGTTTGGTTGCGAGGTGACTTTTTTTAAAAAAGTAATAATGGGTTCGGTTTCACGACTAATATCATAATAAGGCAAACAAAGGATGAAAAGACCATAAAAAATAAAAGAATTTATTTAAAGTAAAAGGGAAAAGTTTCTAGCGGAGAGTAAAGGGATTAAAACATGGAGATATGAAAGAAAGAAAAAGAAAATTTCCTCTAGGTAAACGTTAAAACCTAAAAAAAAGGGGGAATTATGGGACTGAAACAATTTACCGCGTAGTTAGCGAGCGCGAATGCGCAAAACGTCTTCAAAGAATGGCAGTTAGCGGGCCTCTGCCTTAATACTAATTATGTCGGCGTTTCGAACGCTCGACAGATGGCGTTGATCTGGAAAACTGGTCCTCTGAAGAATGTTCTAATCTTTTACAATTCTCGCTTTGAATAACATCCTACAATGGGACAACAGAATCAAATGATGGCAAAACAAAATAGTTTCACGTGATATCCTGCATACATACAAAAACTCACACACCTACACGCATACAGATATACAATAAATTGGTAATCAGTGTTATATTTTCTTTATTTTCTATTGCCTGTGAAACTTTTTTATTGAATCGGTTCAATATATTCATTGCAACAAAAGTAAGATATCAAATCCATGAGATGTATATTTTAATAACATCATGTTTAAAACTATATAGTTCTTATTTATTTATATTTAAAATGTTTTCGTATTTTTCTTAGAAGATAAAACATACTGAAACAAATAACTGAATTCAAAATAAATAATATTTTACGAAATTTAATAAAATATAAAGATAAGACCAAAAAAAAAAGAATTCCAGATTTCAATTAATTTAAATTAAGGGATTGCATTTTATTTATAAATATGTTCTTAAATATAAATTATTGCACAAAGAGCGATATTTAAATAAATCGTAGAAGAGTTGCCGAGGATATAATTAAGAATCGATTAGTCAGGGGACGCTTTAATCGCTGTAAAAGATAATTCTTCATAAATTAATTATATAATTCCTTTTCCCTTCATACTTGCTTTAAAATCTATACTTATTGTAAAAATAAATAAGTAGAGGATCATAATTACGTCATGAAATTTTTGAAGTGAATACTATTAATTTTTTTTATGCTCAAGTTCTAATATTTTCCTTCAAAGCTCAGACAATAACTGAAAAAGAAAATAATTATGGTGTACTCAAGTGGTTGTCCGCTTTCCAATGAAATCTTTTTTTTCTAATAAATATTTCGAAAAAAAAAAGTAAATTTATATTCCAATCATATTTTAAAGATCTGATCTGTTACGTGGCGCCATCTACTGTTTCTTTGCGTAATTTTTAATTCATAACCATGCAAAGATGCTTCTCAGTAATTTGCAATGCCATTTATTATTATGGTTGTTATTTTTTATTACAACACTCCATTAAAACAGAGCTAATTTTTTCGAATTTTATTTTGAATTACAACTAACCCTTTCAGTCCTGAATTTATAAAATGTGGAATAAAAAAATAGGGAAATTGGTGATAAGGGTCACCAAGAGAATATTCATATTGAATTTCATCTCATTTTCACCACGGGTATAGGAAGTTGTGGCAAATGTCACCATCAGGTTTAAAAATAAATGAAAATTTAGATTTAAAATATCGTTGAGGCAAATGTGACCGGAAAGGACGAAAGGGTTAATATAAAACTAAGCAGATATTTGAGGATTTTTCCAGAGTAAATTTTGAAAATATTATAACTCAAAAATAACTTTTACACCAACTCAAAATTTTATAAAAATTATAATGAAATTCGACATGCATATTTCAATGTATCATGTCAGAACTTCATTTCTTGAACGGCCAAGCACCACTTGCTAGTGCGAGTTCAATTATATTTTTCATTCATTTTAATGGTTTCATTGAATGAGTCACTTTAGCGTTGCAAACAATCCAAAAAAATTTGTCTCGCATAGATTGTTTAAAAAAAGCATCCCATTTCCTATTGATTTCATTTCATATAATCGCGTACTCACAATGACATTTTTCTAGGTTTTATTCGCTGTAGTCATTAACTTATTTTAAAATCAGAGTTTTTGTAAATGCAATTTCAGCACGTTATTAAAAGCTGATTTTTTTTGGAGATGTTCGTGGTAGTAAAAAAAATTATTTTTCGCCTAGAAAATTTTTTTGATGACACAAACCTCATTCCCCAAACAACATCATGTTCTGACATGATAATAAAAAATCATGAAGCCAATATAACAATTGTGCAAAATTTTTTCTGAATTTTGGAAATTAGACCTTTTTTTTAAATTTTAATTTCTTAAGATATATGATCGAATCGTCCTGCAATTCAAATCGTTTTCATCGTTTCATCAATATCCGATCGTTTGATAATCTACTATTGCTGGAAGTTACAACTGTAGAATCTTGTGGCAATATCTGTGTAGTTTACGAGATGAAAAAAGTATCAAATTACAATACCACGAAATGTATGAGAGAGATGAACCACACAATTCCATCTGTAATAGCACCACAATGTCACGAGACTTACCTTAATTAAAATGAGCAATATAAAAAAATGAGAGAAGCCTATGTAAGATAATTCAAGGAACGCTTCTTCAGTGTCTGGAAATTACATAATATAATGGATATGATGCCGTATTAAGGGATTTAGCCAATATTCGCAGTGAACCAGCTGGTCGTCAAAGACGACTGGTATCATACGAAAGAATAAGTTAATCATTTATAAAGAAGCTTCAGACTACCGAATTTCATTAAATCACTATTTAGAAGCAACATTCACCAATTATTTATTTATGAAAAGTAGCAAATCGTTATTATTATTCTACTACTTAATAGCATGATATTATTTAAATCTGTACCGACAGGCCTTCAACAATTTAAGCCGATTGAGAGTCTCTTGTTTTCCAGCAGAGCCAACTTCAGACAAGAGTGCAACTTAGCTACACAAGGTCACAACCCTTTTTATGGCGCAGACTTCATTCAGGTATTCTCATTCATTCACCTACAGATCGTAATTGAGATCTGGAACAGAGAATGATCATCTATGAACCAGCAACCCAGTGGTATTACTCACTAAATGGTGGACTTTGCGACCATGGCAGATTTAACGTTCGCCAGCCACCACAGACAAAGAGAATACTTGGCTGGTGAGTTCGAACTCGCAGCCCAAGGGAGGCGAATCCAACACCCTACCAACCAGGCTATCCCGGCTTTTATTTGGTAGTTTAAAAGTTTAGAGATATAATCTTCAAATAGATTAAAAACATTAATACCTTCATATTACTTGTTAAAATCTTATAAAAATTGTAAATTTTACAAAATCATCCTGAATTACTCCTCAAAAATAACTGTTGAATATTTAAACAAAATCATTCATGTTATTAAAGACGAATATAAAACGATGCATTACTAAAATGCTATGGAAAAATGAAGCATAATAAATATATTTTCAAGAGCCCAATCCACAAAATTTATATATTTTATGCAAAAAAATAAGACTAATACTATTTCGCAAGAAATTAGAATTATATTCTGTCAAATATAGCTATATGAAATAAGAAACACCTATTTTTGTTACAGGATCTGAAATAAAGTGGAAAAACTCGATGTTACAGCTTAGAATTTGGAAAAATAAAATCTAGAAAGTCTGTACCTTATAAAATCGATATTTTTGCAGAGAAAAAAATTAATGCGATTTTGAAAAAGTTATTAATTAGTTTTAAAAAGCAAAGGGAAAGTTTTCTTCAAAAATAAGACGTAAGCCAATAATCTTGATAAAGAAAATCATAACATATATCTCTTAAATTTTCAATTCCTACTATTAATTCACACTCTCCCTATATATCTCTTGTTTAAATTTCCAATCGTTAATAAAATACTTTTTATTCGTCCACATGTTCAAATACATTTTTTAAGCTTGTGGTGAATGATATTCGAAGTTAATACAGATTTTAAAAATATTAATTCATTAAAAATAAAATTAAATGAGTTTATAAAATTTTATACATTAACAGTTTGGCTTCAAACCACCAGATGGCACCACGAAAATTCTGCTCAATTTTTTTTCAATTCTTACTATTAGTTCTTTACTACTTTAATACTTTAAATAGAGTTTTAGAAGTTCGCAATGGGAATTGAAATCAACAAGCAATTTCTCAATAGGTAAAATGCGAGGATGTTTGCGAGGTAGGTAAAATGCGAGGATACGCTATGTTTTGCACGAAGATGAAGAATGCGAGTTCAATTCTTGCGAAAATAAATAATGTTTTGATACAACATAAATCATTGATAAAAAGATAAATTAACAAAAGATATCCAAGACTAGATTGTTTGGACAAAAGGTATTTCTCAATTTTACTAGAAGTAGCAATATTAATGAGTTCGTTCATTGATTGATCGTTTAACCTCCATACGTGCATTATACGGGCATCTAATTACCGTCTTAAAAACAAACAAGCTAAAATTAAATGAATGACAATTTGATTTTAAGTAAAAATTAAGTAAGATACACGAGTATATAAAATATCTTATGCATATCTAATTGAAAAAGTATTAAAATACATTCCTGAAATAAAAAATATTCCAGTTATATAATAATTCTATTCTAGTAGAAATATCTAGTAGAAAATTCTATTTAATCCTATTCTAGAAGAAATATCTAGTAAAAAATTCTATTCAATTCTATTCTAGGAGAAAATATTATCAAAACCATTATAAAAATGCAAAATATTTATAAGATTAAATAAAAAAAAAGAATTAAATGTGGCTGGATGGAACGAAAGTCAAGGTTTATATAGTAAAGGTTAAAAACAAGATTTTAAAGGTTTTAATTCGTAAAACTCTATTCTTTTCATTCCATTTCTTCTATTCTTTTAATTCTATTCCAGAAGTGCTCGAGAAAAATAACGCTAAAATGGCAGTCTTCCAAAAAAAATTATTGAAAAAAATTGATATGAATTGATAATGGTTGATCTTATTCTATATTGATCTGGTGAAATGAGATTTTTCTTTAAAAACGTGAAATGTTATTAAGATTGATCAAAATGTTATGAAATTCAGTATTGGTTAAAATAAGATCCAAAGATTTATTATCACATTCATAATAGTAATACTTATTAATACCAATCTAAATGCAACTAGTAATGAATATTAAATCTTAAGATAAAATTCTAGTTTTACCTCTTACTTCGCCTAGAATGCCAACAGCATAAAGTCGCCAATCAATGTGCCTAATCATATAATTGTAAAACAGTTTAAGTTAGACACTGTTTTTATAAAAATTACGAGATTTATTGATCAGGATTGTTTTATTTTAGAACACTTCTTTTTGAACACTGATGGTTCACAATTACTGAAATTCCTTTGAATTTTAGAATAATGGACTTTTGAAATAAAGACAAACAATTCAAAAAGCTCGATCAGATGTTTTTTTTTTCATCCTGACTTAATTCGTAAACATACGATTTTAATTCAAAAGCATAGTTCAGTAAGAATTACTAAAGAATAAATATCATCTGTGGCATAGTTCATTTTTAAAATAACATTGAATATTTTATTTGTAGTAATAAAGTTTTCAATCAGAAAACGGTTTAATTAAATTCTTTGACGAATGTTTGATTGTCGATTATTATTTATTTCTTACACAACTGCTGAAGTAGATGCACAACTGAACAAGCGAAAAAAAATTGTAAACAAATCAACGGTAGGGTTGAGAGGAAGTTCCGCTTGCTTTTCTGGGTTACCACATTGGCGGCAAACTCGGGGGTACACTCAACTAGGATTGAGCGCACTTTTTCATTTTGCAACGATGCATAAAAAACGATAAAACGTTTTTAGTTTTATCCAGACAAATATCTGTGCTAAAATTCCCACAAATTAAAGCCATTACTTAGAAAAATATTTGGGTAAGGATTTATTGTCTTAAAATAATCAATTAACTTTACATATGTATCTCAGTTATTATTATCCGAAAAATACACTAAATACAAAACCATTTTAGCACGATGGTGTTTTAGATTTGGAATACTATCTAAAAATAACACTATGGGTGACACGAAAATCATTTTTTTAATATGTGGTATGGTATGTGGTAAGAAACTAGTTTTATAAAGAGCTTTTATAAAACAACAGACAGAAGAGTTTTTAGATAACCATATCATCTCAGACTGATAGATACACAGAAATTTCCAATGTAAATTGCATATCAAAATATTTAAACACCAAGAACAACGATTAATGCAATCATAACAGACCAAGATAAGATAGACCAATCAAATCTAAATTACAGTAATGTTTCAATGTTTTTTTTAAATATTAGAACTGAAATGGTTTGCAATAATACCAACAAAGTTTTTGAAATTATTTCCTTAATGTATTTTGAAAATCTTTGAGGTTTATTGATTTTTATCAGAGTGAGTTAGCCGGTTTCAAATTAATATTATATATATATATATATATATATATAAACTCCGTACATTTTAATTAAAGATACAAATTGACAGATTAAGAAGAGGTTCAAAAAGAGATGTATTTGAACTATGGCAATTCGAATTATTCGAATCCAATAAATTATTTCGATAAATATGGTTCTTTGAATATTACAACACAAAAAAAGAAAGAAGGCAAATCTTCGAACATACAGATGTTAAACTTGAAAAATCACTTTTGCCAATTTCTACTGAAAATAAAAAATATTGAAACTCAGTTTTTAATTTGAGGCATAAAATAAAGACAGAATAAAAAGAATCGATTACCTTTTTTACTGTAGTTTCAGGATTTAATCTGGTCAAGAAATTGGCCTCTTTTGTAGATTTTTAACTCCCTTCAGAGCATGTTAAGATATATGTCTTCCACCATTTTTTATTGATAACTTATTTGGTGATTTACATCCATCTGTCAACGATGTTGCCATGCCATTACAGGCTTTTGAGGCATACGTTTCAATCTGGATATTAACAACTTCCCCCTGAAAACTTGATTGACTGGCTAGAACAATTCCATCATTTTCAATTGCGTCAGTATTCAGAAAAGCTTTATTGGCGATATTATCCACTCTATTATTAATGTCTGGTCGGAAATTTGCAAATTGTAGCCTTAAATTAGAAATAAAATCATTCAGACTTTGAGGTTGAATTGCATCGGTTTTATGGACAAGATAGTTAATTTGAATCACGTCTTCAAACATCACTAATAAATCAAATTTATAACATTCACCCTTTTCCTTGGTTCTAGTCGACTTCTAATCTACTGTATTGTAAAATATTTCATAGATGCTGACAAAATCTTTCATAAAGGCCTCACTATTCAGTTCACCATCAAACCATTCCTTATTCGGCGCCATATTGGGAATACACGAAACTAGAATTTAGTCAAATGTATTGCGGCCAATTGATTTATTTTTATACCAAATCGATAATTGAGCTTTGACTTTAAGTTTTTAAGAAAAGAAGGGGAAATTCCGATTAGTTGATACGAAATTGATCAAAAACTGGTAAAAGTGATGTTTAGTCTGCCCTTTGCCGCGCCAAGGATGCCAAGTCGCCACTAAAGATGGCGGGCAGAGTAAACAAACACTTCTGTGGAATAGTTACGGTTACCAATTTTCACAATATAATTAGGGTTTTTTAACCGATAAATATCGTTTTTTTAGACCGGCGCAGATCAAAAGGTAGAGTATGCGATACCTCTGGCATCTGTTGAAGGGACCGGGCAGAATTTTTTAACTTAAAAAAAAACATCCTCCGGCTTTGGAACGGGAACCTAGTAGCTTCGCTAGCACATTGAACATAAGGACTGTGTGGATAACAGAAACAGTGCATAATCGAAAGAAGAGAAAGAACAGAGGAAGTAGCAATCAAACCATTCTTCATAGAAAATTTCAAACAAGAATTACTTTCTTAATTCTTCAGCTCGTAATATATATATATATATATATTCCATTCTCCCTTCATCCATTCGATTCGAAATACTGTCTTCCATTCCACCATTCTTGCAGAATTACCGGAATAACAAATTATCAAGGAAACCAACCGTTAGAGCAAAAAACGAATTAGCAGAACTGCGAAGGATTCTATTGCATCGTAAAATACGAATCCAGACGATTTTTTAAAGCGCATATTGACTGTTGAAAATTGCAAAAGAATAAAATTTGTTAATTCGTGTTCATATTAAAAATAAAATTGCAATGCCTTAAAAGTTGTAAAAAAGGTTTTAATTATAATAAGGAACAAAATTAAAATCTTTCATCGATACTTTTTATTACTTTTAATTTAACATTTTTTTTTGAAATAGTCGTAGTTCATGTTCAACTCAACCATCGTTAAAAATATTAAACTAAACAGCATTAGGGTTGCTTGAAGAACGTTCCGTTGGGTTGCCAAATTGGCGACAAACTCGGGGGAAACTAATGATCACTTTAATCCAAACACTGACCACAGCTAGAGTACTGTTTACATTTCACTATCTAGGAAGCACACATACACTATAAAGTAAGAAATTTAAATTTTTCGCGATGATTAGCTTTGTAAAATGCGTTGGTAGTTCCGATATTAAGTATACGATAAAATGGATACGTTTTGCAAAGGAGAAACAGTTTACAATAGTGGGATTAAGATTACTGGATTTCGTCACAATAATAAATTATTGTTTACGATGTAGATGCGAAAACTGTTGACGATATTTCGGAGACTATATTAGTTTTATCGTCTGCTGATTAGCAGTGTTTGTCTTTATAAATTGTGTTTTTATTGGGAAAGGTCAAAGAGCGACATTAATCATCGATAAAAAGGTATAGTTCTTTTTATTATTGCCGATATTTCCCCTTCTGCCATTAATAACAAAATTCTAGAACAAAAAAAATTGAAATGAAACTTTTTTTAGGTATTTTGAATAAATGATAGATGCTGCGATACGAATCTACATTTATTGAGCAGAACTAATGAAAATATTATTTTCTTGTGTACGATGCGAAAGTATTGTAATCGTCAAAAATATAAAATCAAGTTTATGATGTAAACTCCATTTTTTAGACTTTCCAAACCCGAATCCTATATCTGAAATATACATTTTTATAATTATCACAATCTGTCTGTGAATATAATTACTGAAACAGATCTTAAAATAAACAAAGGAATGAAAGCTATATACCTAGTGTCAGAATTTGTAGATTTCTATCATATCCTGAATAAATTCCTTTGAAAATGAGTTTTATCAGTTCGGCTATCCGAATATAAATTACGTTTTGGCTCGAATATCCACCTTATACCCGATTCTCTATATATCAGAGTTTGTGTATTCTGATAGTCACATGATTGTTTCAAACCTTTTTAAATTGGTTAATGACATTAATCAATTAAGAAAAACAGGGCTTTAAAGTAATAATATTTTCACATGATACCATGAAATTTGAGATAGCCTATTTCAATTTTTAGTTTAGCTTTATATATTGGCAATAAGTTTCTCCAATGATTTTATCGTTATCTGTTGAGGTATTTGGCGATGAATCGAATAAATCAATCTTGCATTTATTCGTTGAGGACAGGGATAAATCTCACTTTTCATTGGATAATATATCATCCATTGGTTCCGAGTTATTTTTCATAACAATCCATATTTTTTAAAAAGATTGAAAATTGTATGTTAAATTAAAATTTGATTTTTTAACAGTTTTATTCTCTTTTACGTGACTCTTTGCTATGATGCTAACAACATGAAAAAGCGAATTAGCATCTAGAATATACACAGTCGAGTTTAAATTACTTTCACTTCACTTCACCTGCTGAACTATTTTGATATAAGAGTTCTCGTGAGACACACTTGTTTAAAGAACAAAATATTTTTTATTCATTTTGTCATCCCCCCTCGGAGCATTTCAAAATGAGATGCTTCCGGCATGATGGTTCGATCTCACCACCCTGGAGGGTTCACAAATAGGTGCGGATTGGGTTCCTCCCATCGATGACGGAGCGTACTTCCCACGGGAAGGAGTGTAGCGTGGTCAGTGATGGCTTTTAGGATTCAACCACAATTCTTGCCAGTTTTGCTGTTGTGGTGGTCTGGTCATTCAATTTTATGGTTTATTCTGTGTGTCTTCGGGCGGATCAGAGTCTGGAATGGTTTACTAATTTTGTCAAAAAATAATGTGTCAATTTTATTATGTCAATATTTTTTTATGATTTTGCATATACAGAGTAATAAATAAAGTCCTTTAAGCGCTTTTAACTCAAAATGGCATCTTGCATAGTCAGAGAACTCACATGTACCTAGAGTAACATGACTACATTGAATTTATTGCGTCGAGTCCCCAAGTTGCAACAAATAACTCAACATATAAAATGGATTGGCTAAAGCGTTTACTTAGAAATATGTGCGTTATACCATAATAAAAATTTTTACTCTCGCATTTATTGTTTTAAAAAATATTCCATTTCCTATTTATGTCATTTCGTATAATCGCGTGGTCAAAATGAGATTTTTCTAGGTTTTATTTGGGGTAGTCATTGACTTATGTTTTTTTAATCAGAGCTTTTGTAAATGCAATGACAACGCGTTATTAAAAGCTGATTTTTTTTAGAAGATCGTGCAGATAATAATATTTCAATTTTTTGAGTACGGTTTTCTTATTTTTGTTGACGCCAAAAACCTCATCCCCTAAACAACCTCATGTTCTGACATAATAATTTAGAAAAGATCTCTGGCAACCTCGGGGTTGGAACATCCGTACTCACCTACATAGGTGAGCCCCTGAGGGGATGAAATTGTAAGAACTTCTCTCTTAATAATACTAATTCCGTATATGGTCTCGTATTGTCATGATGAAAAACAACGTTTTGCCGGTTCTTTAATTCTGGCCGTTTTTTCGCTATGGCAGCTTTCAATCGATTCAGTTGATGACAGCATTTTTTACAATTCATTGTTTTAACTTGAGGAAGGAGCTTGCAAAAAGTTACGCCTTTACAAACCCACCAAATGGGCAAAAGAGCTCTTTTTGGGGTATTATTCCGGATTTCCTTCCGTTTGGAGCTCTGGAACGACTGAAATTGATTACATAGACTACTAATAGAAAAGCCAGCATGTTTCCATAAGCATAGCCAGATAAGACTATACATAGCGCGCTGTAAAAGTACGGCAATTCGGAAAGTAACCGCCGTTTGGGCGTGGTGCTCGAAGTATGGTTAGGAGCGCCCTCAATCGAAAGCACGAGCAATCTGTGATTCAGTAAGCTTCCAGGGGGAGAGGGAGAGTGTTGCGGGGCCAAGCGTTTTCTAGTTACAGCGTGACAAAATGGGTGCCACCATAAAAAGTCCCGCGAAATGTGAGGTGAGAGGAGTTATAAGATTTCTTTTGGCCACTTTAAAGAAAATGAAAAGAGCCATCAAAAACAAGCGTCACGGCCTGCTGAGTTCTGTGGTTGTGCTTCTGCACGATAACGAGCACCCTCATACTGCTGTAAGAACTCGAGAGGTTTTGAGAAAGTTCAAATGGGGTATGTTTCCCCCTCCTCTCTACAGCCCAGACTTGGCTCCTTCTGATTACCATCTGTTCACTGCAATGAAGAAGTGGCTTGGAGGACAGTATTTCGCTGACGACGAGGAACTTAAAAGCGCAGTGACGCATTGTTTGAAATCGCAGGCGGCCGCTTTTTATGCAGATGGAATCGATAAATTGGTAAAACGGTACGACAAGTGTTTGAATAATGGCGGCGACTACGTTGAAAAAATAGAAGAGAGTTGTACCTTTGATATGTAAATAAATTGTTTTCCTCTGTGCTGGTTTGTTTTATTTAAAGGGATTCGGAGGTTACTTTCCGAATTGCCCTCTTAACTTGTGGGACAACCTAATACAAAGAGAATACGATGTTACAGGTAAAATCGAATTAATCCACCTTAAAATTCTGAATTTTCGAGGATTGGTATATACAATTACAACACTGATTAGACTTTTAAAATATCCCTTCACATGCAATATCCTGACTTCAGTTTTGGCATCTATCCACTGAGATAGGACTTTTTTTTTAAATATGTGAATAAAGTTAAGCCTGAATAAAAATTAGGGTAAAAGTTCGTTTAGTGTGCCTCTTGCCGCGCCAAGGATGCCAAGTCGCCAATAAAGATGGCGGACAAAGTAAACAAACACTTCTGTGGGATAGTTACGGTTACCACTTTTTGCAATATAATAATTATTTTTTTACCGATAAGTATTCTTTTTTGGTTAAAGTGGTTATTAGTGTGCCCCCGATTTTGCCGCCAATATGGCAACCCAACACAACGCTCTTGTAGTAACCCTAATGATATTTTGTTTACTTCTTCCTACAATGGTTGAGTTGTACATGAGTTTCATCTTTTTTTAATAAATTTCTTATAAATAAATTTTACTATTAAATCCATTCTTTTTGCGCCTTTGTCTTTTTCAATTATTTATTATTTACTATTCATGTTATCCACACATTCCTTATTTTCAATGTGCTAGCGAAACTACTAGTTTCCCGCTACCGTGGCTAGCGAAGCCGTAGGATATCTTTTTTAAGTTAAAAAATTCTTCCAGGTGCCTTTAACAGATGTCTCCGGCATCTTTCGAAGGCATCGGGTCTGAAGAAAAGAAATGCTTATTGGTAAAAAAAATCATAATTATATTCCGAAAATTGGTAACAATAACTATCCCAAAAAAGTGTTTGTTTACTTTATCCGCCATCTTCATTGGCGACTTGGCATCCTTGGCGCGGCAAGGGGCACAATAAACGTAATTTTTACCCTTTTTTTTTTATCAGACCCAGTGCCTGTTGAAGGCACCGGGCAGAATTTTTTAACTTAAAAAACATCCTACGGCTTCGCTAGCAATGAGAACGGAAAACTAGTAGCTTCGCTAGCACATTGAACATATGGACTGTGTGGATAACATGAACAGTAAATGATAAATAATTGAGAAAGTCAAAGACACAAAAAGAATGGATTTAATAGAAAATTTTATTTATAAGAAATTTATTAAAAAGAGTTGAAGCTCATGCGCAACTCAACCATTGTAGGAAGAAGTAAACAAAACATCATTAGGGTTACTACAAGAGTGTTGGGTTGGGTTGCCATATTGGCGGCATACTCGGGGGCACACTAATGACCACTTTAACCAAAATGAGTTATGATTGCTATATACTTCATATTTTCTTTATATTTGTTTTATGTTATACTGTAATATATATGCTATAGTTTATGCTAATGAATTATATTTTCCTTCATGGAAGAGTTAATAATTCTGTACCAATTGTATTTCGTTTTATTTTGTTTGTCCTTTTTTTAATTTTGCATTTTTTAATGCATGTTTTCTGTTAAAAGATTGCTATTTATTTCAATTTTTAATAAGTTCTAATTTGGGATTTTGTATAATTTTTCTCATTAGTAAAATTCTGACTTTTAATGCTTACTTTTAATGTCAATATATTTGCATTTGAAAAGTATTATATAATAGATTAGGTTAATATATTTGACAATTAATTCTAAAATACTGTTAGCAGGATATCAGCCTTCTAAACAAGTATATCTTCTAGTAGAAAAAAAAATAAGTAATTCCATATCAAATATTGCTTATTTCTGGATTAAAAGGTAAATGTAAAAATCTGTGTTTTCAATTCATCAAACGATGACCGTCTGTCTATCTGCCATGTATGTAAATACATTAACTAATAACGCAATGACTTATGCCAATGAAATTCTGTACATTATCTTATAACTACTATTACTATATATTTGAGTCATATGTCAGTATTAATCAGGTGACAAAAAGGATTCGGAAATACATACTCTAACAATACATTCAATAAAAATGCTAGTTCAAGTAAAAAAACTCAGTCTTGTCTTTGAATTCAATTAGTCTGTATGTCGCAACTATCGTTCATAATTGTCATGTCTTTATTATAGATTAAACTAGAAAGTTTCGGAAAGACTATACCCGTTGATTCATTTCTGTTTTCAATGTAGTAATCAGCATTTCAGTGTTATAACTTCTAATTAAAAATAGCTTTGATTTTAACGATTTTTAGTAGCAATGTGAATTTTTGAATGAAAATATTAACAAGAAACGATGCGATATTTTATAATTTGGACAATTTTTTTTCTCTTTGTATAAAAAGTATATAAATTTTCGCGTTTGAAAATAGCTGAGAAATAAAAATTTAACCCTTTGCAATCCGAAAAATAATTAGATGCAAAATTATTCAACTAATACAAAAATTTGTTTATTGCTATCAAAAATAATATACAAAATTCTTTTAAGTCGAATTTCTTTGAAAAATTAATCTACACCACTAAACCATTATGTAGGCGTTTTTAACAATTAAAATTGAAAAATAAATAAATAAAACGTCAAAATGATGGACAATCTTGAATGGTGAGTCAGAGGCACCATCGGAATGCAAATGGTTAATATTAGAATGACTTTTTAGTAAACGAAAGCTAAATAAGTTAAGCTTTAATTCAAGCAATGAGATTAATCATATTACTTGGACAGCTTTGAAATAAAGGTAGCAAAACAATTTTTAGCAATCATAATAGCAGTAAAATTGCGATAAAATGTGTACTTTTTGCGGAACATTTTAATCTATTGGAGTTCAAAGTCAGAAAAATCCATACTTACCCTGAAGCTTGGTTATCAGTCTGTGTTGTAATCTGTGAAATTTATTTACTTTTTTTATTAGATGACACCTTTTACTTATAGCGTTGATTAATATTTTATTCCACTGAAGAACGTTGGAATATTAAAATTTGTTCAGCTGAATTTTTAAAATTATCTTATATTTGCACTTAATTACAGAGTTTAAATATTTAGAATGTTGTAATACAATATCCGCGTCAGATGCGCCATCTATGTAAATGGATTTAAACTAGCAAGAATTTAATTCAGCACCGTTCAAATAAGCCAACTATTGCGTACATTAAAGGATCACACTTATTTCATTGAGATCACGTGACCCAATAAGGCAACTATCTGCCATAGTCCCAATGGGGTCACGTGATCTTCCTGAAATAGGCGTGATCTTTTATTGGGTGCAGTAGTTGATATCACGTGAACACTGTTTGAAGCTTGACATTAAAGTTCAAAAGATCATTGTCTTATCAAGTTGACGGTCTATAGTATGCCATTTAACTTATTCAACTAGCAGGATTTTCAGTATATCGAGACTGCATAATTCAAAAGTGTTTGAGCTATATGGTACGTATGATTTTGTTTAGTTAATCAAAGCTATATGGTACACGTCTATTTGACCATGATCAAGTATATATTAAGTTCAGTCTATCAAGTTTATATAGTGTAGATCTTTTAGACTCTGTATAAAGTCATTTGAAATTCAGTCTATGAAGACTATCAAATGGTGTCATAAAATGGGAATTGAGAGAAGAAATTAAGCCACTATGGTTTGACAGATGGTATATGTCCGAAAAAGGATGAGTAATTTACGATTTTATTCCTAATCCAGAAATAAAAATAAGAAAATACTGGAAATCCAAATTATATCAGGACATGGGAGATTCCCTGCCTATTTCCAAAGATTTGGAAGAATGCAGGAAAATAATTGCATTTGTGGAGGAATCGACACTGCTTACCACTGTTTAAAGGAATGTGCAAAAATCTCCGAACATAAAAAACATCTGCAAGTTGAAAATAATGACTCAAGTTCAGTACTGATGGTACTGTGATGTTACTCTGAAGGACATGATGTCTAAAATTGTCAATTTTTTTCCAACCTGTTTGAAAGTTTGTAGAGGAAGAAGTGGTCAGTATTTGACCACTTTGGGGCCTATTATCTAGAAGAGAATATCAATTTGACAGATTCGGTCAATGTAAGGAGGGACATTGCTACAGTCCTCAGTCGGCCACAACAAATCCTGTCGATACTGCTACGTTCAATAGTGTGGAGAGGTGGTCGGCTGTACAGAAGAAGAAGTCTATAAAGACTATATAGTGTAGATGTTTCAGACTCTGTATAAGGTCATTCGAAATTCAGTCTATGAAGACTATATAGTGTAGATGTTTCAGACTCTGTATAAGGTCATTCGAAATTCAGTTTATGAAGACTATATAGTGTAAATGTTTTAGACTCTGTATAAGGTCATTCGAAATTCAGTTTATGAAGACTATATAGTGTAAATGTTTTAGATTCCGTATAAGGTCATTCGAAACTCAGTCTATGAAGACTATTTAGTGTAGATGTTTTTATTCATGGCCTAGTGTATTTGTTCTATCTATCAAAACCATATGGTTCAAATGGTTTTGACTAGGATCAAGTGTATTGGAGAATCCATGGATTTGAGATATGTTTGAATATGCTTATAGATATTACATGTGAATTATATGTAATATTTAATTTTTTATATTTCATTTGTAATAAATATTTACATTTTGTGAAATTAAATTCTTCAGATTTGAATAAGGAAATAAAACCATCAAAAACGCTATGTATTTACAAATATTTTATTTCACAATAATTTTATAAGATACAAGTGTATATACATATATACTTTCATATGGAAATATGTATTTTGTGAGTTCACAAAAATTAGACATGTTAAATATAATTACAAACTTCCACGGGGGGTTTGGCAGCGAGTGTGCAGTAGGAAATATACGCAGCAGTTGTCCTACCTACCAACATACAAAGCTAGGATCTTTGATAGAAAAAGGATTACATTTTGTCTCACAAATTATAAAGGAAGAAGGATACAATCAATACACATTTTTATAAATATAATCAATCGCCTTAAAAGAAATATTTTGATCTTTCCATAAATATATACAAAATTTCTTATTCTAATTAATTCAGAGAAAATACTGATTAAAGGACCAGTCATTGGACAAGTAATAGTGCTTTATTCTTAAATTTAAATAACGCTTAATCGAATAATATTTAAAGGTGTACAGTTTCATTATAATAAGTATTGTGAAGAATACATTTATACTATACAGTTCTATCCTGTATAAAAATATTTTAGTTCATTCAATAATTTGTATAATAATTTATATAATTATATATTTAGTTCCATAATTTATACAGTGACTTCTTTTTTAACATGTAATGGAAGTTATTAAGGTGTATTTCTTAATAATTACGTGCTATAAGTATTTTTTTAATTAATTTATTTTTTAGGTAATCTCTGGACGACTTGTTTTGTCCAATAACTGATATCACTGAATAAAATATAATAACAGGAAAAGAAAGTAAGATATAATAAAAAGAAATAAACCAGAGATTTTCATCACAAAGAATAAAAGCGTAAACAAAGAGTATATATATAATCGTTTGCGTATAGAATGTTTTACGCTTTTTTAAAACTTTCATATAAAAATTTGTTTACAAATATCAGGATTCAACGAACGAAATAATTGACTTTTTATACTTTCATTTGTTGCTGTCAAAGAAGAAAAATGCTGGATAATTACAAAAGAATTTTCAAAAGGCTATATTTTCTCTGTCTTAATATGGCATTATATAAAAATCACGGCAAAAAATTGTTTTGAGATTCTATTATATATAGCACATCGTTGTTTGTTATGACTGTTCAGTTGAATAATAATTACATTGCAGATGACTGATTTAATCGGCAAGAAACTAAATATTTTGATTCGTCCAACTTGTGTCAATTGTAATTATGGAATTTAACAGTCCAGTTCCTTTCTAGGCCACCTGAAAACTGCATATTAATCACGTGATATTTAAAAAAATGTTGGGAAAAAGAGATTATTCTTCGTCATATAGAATACAGTTGCTACAAGCCAAGTACCATGCCATAAAGAGTATGGAATAATTTTAGATGTAAAGTAGACATTGTTCAAATTTTTCTGGCCGATTATTTTAAAAATATAACGAATCATATATTTTCTAGGACAAAATATAATAATTTGGAAGCTATGTTAATCGAGTTAAAACGTTTTGTAAATATAGCCTTTTAAAGTTGAGGTTTTCTTTTGTAATCAACCTGCATAAATAAGATTCATATTTAAAATTTGGAATAAATATTTAAAAAAAGAATACCTTTCATTGTATTTTCTAGGTAAAACTACGTTAAAAATGTAATACTGTTTGATTTTCACGTACAATTACCATTTTCACTCAAATTTCAGTTTCGCTTTTGTAGGAAAGAATAAAAATATTTTATAAAATCGTTTTCAGTTTTTTTAATAGTTTGTTATTCAAGGAAAAGATCGTTCTACATTTTTTAAATTTTTTTTAGAAAAGAATAAAAAGATTTTATAGAATTATTTTTAATTTCTTCAAATACATGTTATTTAAGGAAAATATTGTTCTTCAATAAATTTTTTTAAATATTTCCAAGCCATTAATAAATTATTTTTTCGCAAAATTTTTTATTTACATTTTTACAGAATTTTCCGTGGCAGTGAGGTTTTTTCAGTTGCGATTTTTTCTAATTATTACTATTTTTCTATATAATGATTATAATTGTATTTGTATGATTAAGTCAAACAGTTCTTCATCATAAAATATATAAAAATGTGCTTAATTTTACAATAGAATAAACTTTACAAATAATTAAATACAGATTACAATAATTAATTTTACAAAATAATAAAAAAGGAATATTATCAATGAACTTTTTCTTAGCTATAATGAAAGTATAAAATGTTTCAAAGTCTTCTTAATTTTCTACTGGCAGTTTTATTTTAACTGTAAGAGATCAGACAAAAATTGTTTCATTTGAATAAATAAATCTCTATATATACTTCCATATTTAAAAATTGGTTTCTATTCAAGTTTTTGTTTTCAAAATATTCAACAATTCTTTTTTTTTACATTTCTGCATTGGGGAAATAACCACGGCCAATAATTAAAAACTGATACAAAATCATCCACAATACAATCATTAAATTTCACTGATTGTCTGGGAATAATTCACATTCAAATAAAAAAAAAGAACATTTGTTCCAAAGTTCTTTAGTTTTGACTTCTGAAAAAATAAATCGATTCATCTACAATTTCTAACCTTTGTATTCGACTGGAGGAGTCCATTGTTGAATGGAGGGAGGAAGGAATGATGATATGTCCATCTTGGTTCTATCTAGCAACACATTAACCGGACACACAAAATGTCAATTTTACTATTACACTTCTGGACAATCAGCATTGAGTAAACATTTTGGAATTTATCTTTAAACATTTAAAAAAAGAATTCAATAAAATAAATATGAAATGTCCAACTTTTTAGAATACAAGGAACAATACATTTTTGGAATGCATTTGAAATTTAAAAATTTGGTACAATCAGTATCTGGTACAATCAAATTGTACAAAATTTGGTACAATCAGTGACATTTGTAAAAAAATTTTGAATTTAAGAAATTTTATAACATGTTTCAAAGACTTGTTACAATAATAATTTTATTTTTATCTGATTATTTAATATAACATTGTAATATATGGAATATG
This sequence comes from Argiope argentata, assembly GCA_026289955.1. Taxonomy (NCBI): domain Eukaryota; kingdom Metazoa; phylum Arthropoda; class Arachnida; order Araneae; family Araneidae; genus Argiope; species Argiope argentata. The sequence continues at coordinate 1,218,986 of JAOUZG010000678.1, read as the reverse complement.
TTTTCAATGATATATATCCAGAACTTCGGATTATTTTGTTAATATATATTATTGTCTCTTCGAATACTTAGTTTTTTAGTATATATTCTTTACGAAAAATAATACTTAATTTCTCTGTTATTTAAAATTATGGCGATAAAAACGATTTCTATGACTTTCCATGACTCATAAAAGAATTTCAATGATTTATATATCAAATAAATTAAAAGTCAGTGACATTATTTTTTTAAAAAAAAACATATTCCAATCTGTTTTATAATTATTTTGTAATGGGATTTATTGTATAAACAAATAACGTATAATTTTAATTAAAAAAATTTAGACAAAAAAAGAATTAATTAAAATAAATATGAAATTTCCAACTTTTTAGAATATATGGAACAATACATCTTTGGAATGCATTTGAAATTTAAAAATTAACTCATCCATTTATTTTATTACTACTAATAATTATTCCATTTAATTGCGAATATTACATTCGATTTCAATATAATTTATATTTTTAATACAAATAAACTAATTAAAATTTAACCATGAATATATCTCATGGAATAAATCTCAAAATATCGTTTGAATGCTGATTGTTAAGAAGTTTCTGACGTGAGTGGCATCATATAGGTGCAAGACATAATTTTTTTCAAATGGACATCAAGGATATATATGTATATATAGTTATAAATGAACAATTTGTATATCATATAGATATCAGACAGATAATCCAGTACAATGCACAGTACTAGAAAAAATGCAACATTGAATCAACACTGTTATTTGGGCAAGCTCATGGAATACAATGACCATGAATCTGTTTGTGCTAAGCAGTTATTTGGAAGGAATTTGTGCTGAGCATAAAAAATAAATAAAGCTTTAAAATAGAATTATTAGCAAACGAAACGATCACGATAACTTTAATTTATAGTATTCTCTGATCTAAGAAGTTTATTAGAAATGACAAATTTCTGCAATACCTAAATAAAGTTGATGCCAGATATTCGCCCATAGACGAGGCTAAACTATATTTCTCAAAGACAGACTAAACACTTCGAGATCTTACTAACAGGTTTAAATATTACGTTCACTGTGACTGTAAAAGCCACAGATTATGTATCACATCAGGTTCTTAATTTAATTTTGAGAGAATTAGATAAAAATAATTAATTAATTCGAGATTGTATCTATTCTATTTACACAAAGATATTACCCAATATTCTAAAGAGAATATTAATATATAAATTTCTAAATAGCATATTTAATAAAAGTATTAATAGAATATAGAATTAACAGGAAAATGAAGACTTAAAAAGATTATTGTTTTTCGATTTCAAAACTTTTACAAAAATAATGCAATGCCATCTCAATAAGAATTCGGTTGGTCATTCACATTTTTCTTTGGCCTTTTGTATATTTTTTAAAATTATGAATAATTGTTTTGTTTATTTTATTTTGGTTTTTATTCGCAGTGAATTCTCAAACAATGATAAAAAATCGTTTTCAGTTTAATTTCCATTCTTTAAATCAGCATTTGTTTACACAGTCAGCATAACCGTATAGTTATTTAAGGTTCTTGATTCACTAGATTACTTTACTTCTCAATAACATATTTAACTTAAAATAATTTAAATATTTTCATTATTTTAAAAGATTGTGGATATATCATTTATAAATCACATTATTTTTTTCATAATTTTATCCTACAAATATGTTATTCAAAATGATGTATATCATTTGTTTAGTAAAATTTACTCAGTTATTAGAATTCTTTTATGAACAAATTTGTCCTTTATTAATAATGTTATTTTATTTACTAAAATTAATCAGTAATTATTTAATAAGTATTTGTTAGATATCATAATTGTTAAAAATTAAAAAAAAAATCTTTATTTACAATTCTATTCCAAAAATTAAAATTCCCTTCCTTCCAAGATTTATATTCAGCTGCATTTTTTTAAATTATATTTTTGGTAAATTTAATTTTTATTATGATACCGTTAATTTAAAGAAAGCCAAGATTTTGTTAAGATTTTTCGTTTGTTTGTTATTAATCAAGTCCAATAACATTTTGGTGTAAAAACCAAACACAAATTAAATCTTTGTTTGAAATATTTTGAAAATCGTGAGATACGTTTAGTCGTACTTTTTTAATTATATTTTTTGGTAAATTTAATTTTTATTATGATGTCGCTAATTTAAAATTATCTAAGATTCTTTACATTTTAATCAAATCCAATAGCAATTTAGTTTGAAAACAGCACACAGATTAAATCTTTGGCATGAAATATTTTCAAAATCGTTAGATAAGTTTAGTTGTACTTATTTAATTATATTTTTTGGCAAATTTAATTTTTATTATGATGTCGCTAATTTAAAATTATCCAAGATTCCTTATATTTTAATCAAATCCAATAGCAATTTAGTTTTTAAAAAAAAAACAGCACATAAATTAAATCTTGTCATGAAATATTTTCAAAATCGTGAAGTAAGTTTAGTCGTACTTTTTTAATTATATTTTTTTGGTGAATTTAATTTTTATTATGATACCGTCAATCTAAAACTAGCCAAGATTTTGTATAAGTTAATCAAATCTGATAACAATTTAGTGTGGAAACAGCACAGAAATTAAATCTTGGTTTGAAATATTTTCAAAATCGTGAGGTAAGTTTAGTCGTACTTCTTTAATTATATGTTTTGGTAAATTTAAATTTTATTATGATGCCGTCAATCTTAAACTAGCCAAGATTTTGTATAAGTTAATCAAATCTGATAACAATTTAGTGTGGAAACAGCACATAAATTAAATCTTGGTTTGAAATATTTTCAAAATCGTGAGGTAAGTTTAATCGTACTTTTTTAATTATATTTTTTTGGTAAATTTAATTTTTATTATGATGACGCCAATTTAAAATTATCCAAGATTCTGGTTGGTTCTAATGGCACTTGCCTATGGACAAGCTCGCTGCTGGACCCAGCAGCAGATTTAAGCCGAGTGAAGCGTCTCTTGTTTCAAGTAGCGCCAACTAGGGCCAAGAGTACGACTTTTGCTACACACTCATCTCATTCGCTTGCACAACCCCTTTTTACAGGGGGGCACATTCACACATCTCACAGATAGTACACAGAATAACAACCATGCCCGAACCAGGACTCGAACCCGGGACCTCCTGAACACGAGGCAGACGCGCTACCCCTGTGCCAGCAAGCCGGC